>CAUYRH010099561.1:0-23426 GCA_963574655.1 Perodicticus potto | reverse complement strand
CTGGAATAATGTCATCCTCAATTGAAAAACCTAGATCAGATCAGCAACTTTTGTTAAAGTAGCTTTTTACCACATAACAAGAATTTCAGTTTTTTTTTTTACTCAGACAAAAACTTAAATTTGTTGGGAGGTTGGGCTTTGTGGGGGAAGAGTTAATACTTTGTATGAAATATTTTACTTTATAATAGTGAAATTGCTTTCTCTTTTGTCTTGTGATTTTTTTGAGGTGAAATTTAAGTTTTTGTGTGAGTAGTACTATTATACCTATCTTGAGTGTCTTGCTTGTTCTGTATCACATCATACCTTTGTTTAATTCTTTTTTTGTTTTTTTTTTTTTGAGACGGAGCCTCAAGCTGTCACCCTGGGTAGAGTGCCATTGCATCACAGCTCACAGCAACTTCCAATTCCTGGGCTCAAGCGAGTCTCTGGCCTCCGCCTCCCAAGTAGCTGGGACTACAGGCGCCCGCCACAACGCCTGGCCTTTTTTTGGTTGCAGCCATCATTGTTGTTTGGCGGGCCCAGGCTGGATTCGAACTCGCCAGCTCAGGTGTATGTGGCTGGCGCCTTAGCCCATTGAGCCACAGGCGCCAAGCCCCTTTGTTTAATTCTTAATAAACTGTTCACTTGTTAAAAAAAAAAAACACCCATAAGGATACAGATTCTTCTTTTTTTTTTTGAGACAGAGTCTCACTATGTCACCCTCAGTAGAGTATGCTGTGCACCACAGCTCACAGCAACCTCAAATTCTTGGGCTTAAGAGATTCTCTTGCCTTAGCCTCCCAAGTAGCTGGGACTACAGGCGCCTGCCACAATACCTGGCTATTTTCTTGTTGCAGTTGTTGTTTAGCAGGCCCAGGTCGGGCTTAAACCTGCCAACCTTGGTGCATGTGGCTGGAGCTGTAAACACTGTGCTACGGGAGCCAAGCCAATACAGATTCTTTTTTTCAAGAGTCTTACTCTTTTGCCCAGGCTAGAGTGCTATGGCATCAGCCTACCTCACAGCAACCTCAAATTTCTGGGTTCAATGGATCCTCCTGCCTCAGCCTCCAGAGAAGCTGGGACTACAGATCCCTGCCAGTATGCCTGGCTAATTTTTCTATTTTTAGTAGAGATGGGGTCTTGCCCTTGCTCAGGCTGATCTTGAACTCCTGAGCTGAAGGAATCTTCCTGCCTCAGCCTCCCAAAGTGCTAAGATTATAGGTGTGAGCCACCACACCTGGCCGGGATACAGATGTTTTGAACTCTCTCAGATTAAACTATTATGACCTAGTCACACACTGAACTTGTCAAATACATAATACCACTCTTTTTGAATACATTAAGACATTCTCAAAAAATTGAATAAATACTGTAATACTGTAACAGTAATACTGTAATAATGTAAGTAAATACTTACTTACATTAGGTAAGCTTTAACAAATTTCAAATGGAGGATTTTCATTATAATGACCAGAAATGTAAAATTCCAATGTCAAATACTAGCTCATCAAATCAAATAGTACATTAAAGGAGATAACCTATTTGAGAGGTACAAATGTCAAGAATTCAAAGTTGGTTTACTATCAGGAAAATATATTAGCATAACACATTTAGGGAGTACAAAAGAATAGATTAAAGGAATACAAAACAAAAAATTACCTAATGCAGAACAACGTCACTTGGCAGAAGTTCAACTCCTATTTATGATAATATCTTTCAGGATTTGACTGCTTGTGTCTTGTTGCTTTACTATTCTTAATTTAGGGTTTCCAGGAAACATTCCAAGGTGTTTGCCCTGCTCCTTTAATGACACATTCCAGACAATAAACAGTAGAAAAGAGGAGGAGAATAGCACATTCTCTCTCTGAGGATATGAGGACCCTTCTCTCAGTTGTGCACACGCTTCAGTTCATATCTCTTCGGCTAGCCTCAGTAGAGGACAGTTAGAGGCAAATGGGGCTTAAAAAGAGTACTTTTTACTTTATGAGGCCAATGTCAGCTAAAACCCAGGGTGTATAAAAAGCAGGAGTCAGCAAACTTCGGCCCTCACCTGTTGCTGTCAAGTTTTATCAAAACACAGCCATGCTCATTTGTTGTAGCATGAAGGAGAGATCACTTTGCAACAGCAGCATTAAGCAGTTGTGATAAAGACTGTATGGCCTAATAAATCTAAAATATTTGCTATTTGGCCCTTCATAAAAAATGTTTGCTGGTCACTGATGTAGCGTAAAGGGGAGAAGTGTTTCTACATATTAGGGGTCAATTAGAAGTTACTGTCATTTTACTTTATTGCAGCGGTTTAACGTTGTTTTGAGTATATTGCTCAAACTGCACAAGACAGGAAAAGGCATTGGAGTTGTAAGAATTAGAAAAGCAGGCTTGGCGCCTGTGGCTCAACGGGCTAAGGCGCCAGCCACGTACACCTGAGCTGGCGGGTTCGAATCCAGCCCGGGCCTGCCAAACAACAATGACGGCTCCGACCAAAAAATGGCCGGGCGTTGTGGCGGGCGCCTGTAGTCCTAGCCACTTGGGAGGCGGAGGCAAGTGACTCGCTTGAGCCTAGGAATTGGAGGTTGCTGTGAGCTGTGATGCCACAGCACTCTCTCCAGGGTGACAGCTTGAGGCTCTGTCTCAAAAAAAAAAAAAAAAAAAAAAGAATTAGAAAAGAATACATAAAACAACATGATTATCTATACAGGAAATTGACATCATCAACAAGAGATTAGACTTAATAAGAGGGTTCAGCAAGTGCATTAGTCAGCTATCACCAAAATAATGTATAAAGAATATAGGCTGGCCATAATGGCTCACACCTGTAATCCTAGCACTCTGGGAGGCCAAAGCAGGTGGATTGCCTGAGCTCACAGGTTTGAGACCAGTCTGAGCAAGAGTGAGATCCTGTCTCTGAAAATAGTCGTTGTGGCAGGAACCTGTAGTCCCAGCTACTCAGGAGGCTGAGGAAAGAGAATTGCTTGAGCCCAAGAATTTGAGGTTGCTGTGAGCTGTGATGTCACCACACTCTACTGAGGGCGACAAAGTGAGACTTTGTCTCAAAAAAAAAAATATATATAGATATACACAAGAAAAAAATTAAATTCTTTCCAAATTAATATATAAATTCAATGCAATAAATTTTTCAGCTGGGTTTTTTTCTTTTCTTTCTAAATTATACTTTGGTTAATCGGCTGCATTTTTTGTTTTTTTTTTTGTTTTTTTGCAACTTATACATACTTTTATTTACTTGATAGCCAGCTTATTGTACACAAAATGCTTTATGTGGTTAATCTCAGCTTTGTTTACATTGATTTTCTATGCTCAGATTGCTTAATTGCTGCTGTTGCTGTTGTTGGTTTGTTTTGTTTCAGGATCAAGATGGGTGCTTTCATATAATATCTTATTTTTAATTCCTTATCTGGCAATTCTTTCTTGGATTCTCTGCTTTGCATAATTATACCTACAATGGAACCAGCATCCTAAAGTCACCAAGATGAATCCTCCTACTCCAACCTCACATGATCTTCTAATTCTGCTGGTTAACAAAAAATGTCTAAGGCCAGCCACGACAGATCCTAATGAACCATATAATATCGAATCCCGTGCACAGGGAATGTTTTCAACATCTAAAATTCCTAGGAGCTTAAATGGCTTCCCCTTCCCGGGCTCGCCCGGTTCCTGCGTGGCCGCCATGAGGACCAGTCGGCACTCCAGCCCCCTGCATTTTTGGTTTTTTTGAGCTAAAGTCTTGCTTGGTCTTCCCAGCTAGAGTGCAGTGGCATCACCATAGCTCACTGCAACCTCAAACTTGAGAGCTCAACCTCAATCCTCCTGCCTCAGCCTCCTGTGTAGCTGGGACTACGGGTGTGTGCCATCATGCCCTGTTATTTTTTTCTATTTTTAATAGAGATAGAGTCTCTCTTGCTTATGCTGGTCTCAGTTTCTTCACCTTAAGCAATCCTCTAGCCTTGGCCTCCCAGAGTGCTAGGACTACAGGCGTGAGCCACTGGGCCTGACCAATCAGCTTGATTTTTTACAAGCACCTGAATAACTGTTTTCAAAAGTGTATACGGCAAGATAAAAGTTAATTTTGGGGGGAAAAGGGGTAAAAATTGGGGGAATGGAGAACTAGCCTTATTACACATTAAAATATATTATAAAGCCATAGTAATAGTGTGGTAATGATACAAGAATAGGCAAATAAACCAATGTTATGGAATAGAAAGTTCAGAAACAGAAGTTAGTGTAAAAAGGAACTTAATATACAACAAAGGGGCTGTCTCAAATTAGTGGAGGAAAGACATTATTGGGAAAACTGGCTGTCTAAGAACAAAATTGGATTAATACCAAAAATCACAGACAAAATGTGGATGCAGGGTAGATTGCAAACCTAAACACAAAAGGTAAAAAACTAAAGAACTAATAGGAAAAGAAAACAAAGGGAAATTGATATTATGGTGGGACTTCTTAAACAAGGCTTCCAAAGCACTTAGCAAAAAGCTAAAAAAAAATTTAGTGAAAGTGTGTGAAAACTTGAAATTTCAGTTCAATGTGACAATGTATCAGGCTTCTGGCAAGCAGCAGATGGCACACTCAAAATGGGTTATTGGAGGATGTTTTAATAAAGGGACTATCTACAAAGGTGTGAAAAGGATTAAGGAAACCGCAAGAAATAGGGCAAGCACCCAGGTATCCCAGAATTATCACCTGAGATCGCTGGGCTCCTTGTTTGTGAACTGCCTGTTTATACCTTTTGCTAGTTTTTAATCGGTTTCCCATTTCTTCATCTCTGGGCTCCTTCTGTGCTGAATGTCTTCCACGATTTGTCCTTTCAGATCCTCTCTCTACCCTTCTCCATGTAGTTCTGTGGCCCGGGAGGCTGAGCTGTATGATTGTATCGAATTGCTCCCTTGCCATCTGGTTTCCAGTCCTAGGAGGAGATAAGAGAGTGGAAGAGGAGAGAAATGAAAATGTTTATTCCCCCAGCCCCTTCCCTGCTGTGGGCCAGCGTCTCCTGCAACTAAAACCCACAGCTCTTGTAGGGAGGCCCTCTCCCTAGGTTCCTGGAGGTGATAATTCCCTTCCTATCAATGAGATGGGTATAAAGAGATGTCTTGCTCATGTTTTAAACTGTATTCTCTAGTTACTAATGAGCATACGCATGTCTTCCTATGAACATGAGACCGCTGGGGTGTGGGGGAGATGTTCTGCTGACCCACAGATTAGCCAGGTGACGGGCATTGTGGGCAGAAGCAGAATGTCCAGCAGCTCTTCCATGTTGTCAAGTTCATGTCAGCGTCACATTAGTTAACTGGTATCAAGAGATGTCTGTACAAAGCCTTTCCGACTTGCCACTGCAGGGAGGAAGGCCTGGGAGAAGAGCAGTAGGAGAGACCCGATGTGCTGTGATGGAGCGGAAGGGCCGCTGGTTGGAAAAAAAACACCTGGCACGTTCTGATGAGAGATGGGGAGGGGAAAAAACTCTCCAAATCAGGAATAATAGAAGTGAAGTCTCCTCCTTAGGATGCCATGCCAGGCAGAAAACCTCCAAAAAAATTCCTTTGATCACTGGGAGCTTCTTCCTCACAATTGACAGCACCGCCTCAGTTTCGCTTTTGAGGTCAGCAGGTATCTGGTTATTCTTGAGGGCTGTCAGCAGTTCCTTGGCTGTCTTCACCTCTTCTCTCCATGCTGCCAGCCAGCATTGCCTCACCCGTATCCAGCATGGTTTGCAAACTGAAGGAGAAAAGCTATCTACCTTCCACAGAGGTTGCAGGCAACTTTCCAGCCTCCTGGAATACAAAACCCATCAGGGATGCCTCCGATTGATGGATGGGCGGGGGTGGCCATGCCAGCCTTCTTGGCTCAGATTCCTGACTCAACATGGCAGATTTTTAGCCAGTCCTGAAGGTCCAGTGACTCTGAACAGTTTCCCTGACTGGATACAACCATTCTGTTGAGCTCCTCTCTTGAGGGCATGCAGGGGCTCTGCTCAGCCTTCCCCGCGTCCTGCCTGCCTCGTGCTCTCACTGCCGCGCAGGGATCACTCCTTCCATGCCCTGCTGCCCTCCCTCCTTCCCCCCTGTCTTTCTCAGCAGGGAGAACTTCAATCCTGGTTCCGTCCCTCCTTCCTCTTCCTCTCTTCCTGCACCTGAGTGGTCTGACTTTAAAATTGTCACTTATTTCAAGTGAAATTCCTACAGACTGGATTCATCAATCCACTCTCCATCTCTCCAAAAAATCAATGTTTCCTACTTTCTCCTCCATCTGATCCCTTGTTGCTCTCAGCTGATGACTTGGCTTCTTATTTTGCTGCAGAAATTGCAGCAACCACCTGAGGACTTCCCTTCAGGCTCTGGGGTGGAGACTGCCTGGAGTCACTCATCTGTCCCTTGTTGTGGACATGTGGGGACCTTGACTTCCCAGCCTCCCTTGCAGGTAGGTTGGAGCACCAGGGTCCAGCTTTTACTCCTGAAGCCCTGTGCGTCCAGGCTTGGCCAGAATATGCCGTGCTGGGTCTTCCTCATTTTCTGCTCATCAGTGGCCAGATGGAAGGGATCCCAGGGAAGTCTCTGAGGAGGCCTTAATGGACAGCAGAGCCAAGGATGAGGAGCCTGGATTCCTGAGTCACTCCAGGGAGGAAACTTGACCCACACTGGATGGTGACATGAGCGAGAAATGGATTTTGTGGTATTAAACCATTAAACCACAGAGGTTTGTTGCTGTTGTCATAGCAGCTAAGTCAACTCAATTACTTTCTCACCTTCAAGTCTATTAAACCACCATGCTTGCACCGTCTTTCTATATCTCTTCTTCCCTCCTGCCAAGTGGGTGTATTTCTCTCTGCTCCGTCAGAGACCATGGAGCCCACACGGGCTCCCTTATTCCTGGATTTACCTCTCCTCTGCATTAACAAGTTTTCTCTCCCTTCTGAATCATTCCCGTGAGTTTACAAACAGGCTCCCATCACTCCCGTCTTAGACACTCACTCTGTTGACAGGATGTATCACTTTAGCATCTGCTGCCCCTATTTTTTTGTTTTCCTTTTTTTATTTTAATCATTTAGTATTTTATTTAACTGTTGTAAAAATCTCTCCTAAAATGTTTCTTAATCTAATGAGGGATTTGTTTCATGGAACAAACAAGTCTAGAAATACCGTCTACAACAGTCATGGACACCCAAAAACATGAGGATGGAGGAATGTTCTTTTTTTTTTTGGTAGAGACAGAGTCTCACTTTATCGACCTCGGTAGAGTGCTATGGCGTCACACACAGCAACCTCCAACTCCTGAGCTTAGGTGATTCTCTTGCCTCAGCCTCCCAAGTAGCTGGGACTACAGGCGCTCACCACAACACCTGGCTATTTTTCTGTTTTGCAGTTCGGCCGAGGTGGGGTTTGAACCCGCCACCTTCGGTATATGGGGTTGGTGCCCTACTCGATGAGCCACAGGTGCCGCCCAGGAATGTTCTATTTTGAGGGTTGTGTTATTGGGACCAACATTCTAATGGTCTTCAAGTTGTTCAGCCCAACTCAGGCATTTCATGCAATTTCCAGACAGCAAAAAGAACTTGGTTAAGAGGAAAAAAAGAGCAACAATAAATCTCTCCTTTCCAAACAGATTTCCAGAAATCCAAATTAATGAATTTTACACTCCTCATTGGCTGGGTCTGTAAGCTCTGCCTACCATCTGTTATGAGGAAAAACTGGGAAATTCACTTAAAGACATTAAACAGTGCTTAATGTGGAAACATGAATCCATGTACCCTTGTAAAGAAAATAAGAAGAATGGAAATGGTAGGGAAACTTACAGAACTGGCCACATTAGACAGAATGGTGGTTTAATAGACTTGAAGGTGAGAAAGTAATCAGTATCATAAAGACTATACACTCTGACTATACTGCAGCCAAATAGTGACCAGTAAGAATATGTTGATAAAGGTGGCATCACAGACAGTCCTAATCCCAAGTCTAAATTAAGGCATCTCAAAGAGGACTTCACACTGGAAATGAGGTCCTGTGTATTTAATTATAGTGAAGCCACTACAAATGAAAATTTAAGTGGCA
The DNA here is from genome assembly GCA_963574655.1 of Perodicticus potto. Classification (NCBI taxonomy): domain Eukaryota; kingdom Metazoa; phylum Chordata; class Mammalia; order Primates; family Lorisidae; genus Perodicticus; species Perodicticus potto. Next base: position 15,387 of record CAUYRH010099561.1, on the reverse strand, counting down.
GAGCTGAAGGAATATTCATCATTTTATAGCGTCTATTCCAGCTGGAGGATGAGACAATGACCATGGCAACAATGATTAATATTTCTAGTGTTTTTTAAGTCCTAATATGTACTCATTTATGCCTGATAAGTGAAAGGCTGGAACTGAAGACTTTCTCATATCTATTTCACTCATAGCCTTTCTCTAGGGTGTGGTTTCACATGTAACATAGGGGATATGTTTTTAGAGAGGTTTTTCCTCTATTCCTTACTCCCATAAAGAGCCTTGGTAGTGTGAGTTCTTATATGGACTATGAGTTTGAGAGAACATTGAAGGCATTTCCATGTTCCCTAGATTCATAGTTTCTCTCTAGCATGAGGACAAAATGACTACTCAAGATGAGTGAAGATGAAAGGCTTTCCATAGACCTCACGTTCACAGGGTTTCTTTTCAGTGTTAATTCTCACATTTCTGTAAGATATGAAAGTTCAGGCAAGATGTACAATAACTCATTGAGCTCCCTTCCAATATATGTTTAGGGTGGTGAGAAAATTAAGCTTTTCCCACATTCCTTTCATTCACAGGAGTTCTTTCTGTGAGTCCTGAGATGGCTTTTAAGTCCTGAAGACTCTGTGAATGTTTTGTCACATTTCTCACACTTACAGGGTTTCTCTCCAGTGTGAGTCCTTATGTGTACAGTAAGTTTTGAGGACTTACTGAAGGCTTTCCCACGTTCCTTACATTCATAGGGCTTCTCCACAATGTGCCTTCCTAAATGTTTATTAAGGTGTAAAGAATATCTGAAGGCTTTCCCACATATCTTACATTTATAGAGTTTCTCTCCAGTGTGAATTTTCATACGTCACATGAAGAATGACTGATAAATGAAGGCTTTCCCACATTCATGACATTTATGTTTTTTCTCTCCAGTACTAATTCTCCTACATGAATCAGAATTCAAAATGCAGGCAGAGGTTTTTCCACTTTGATAATTCTCATTTGTCTCTGCAGTATAGGACTGCATCTACACAGCCTGGAAGGGGGTATTTCTGAAGGTATTTTCACACTTACTAAAATCATACATTTTCTCTCCAAAGTGTGTCCTGTGTGCTCTAATGGATAAGTATTCAATGAAGGCACTTCCTACTGGATTCCATTCATGAATCTTGGCTCCCTTGACAATTTTATTATGTATGTATGTGCATTGTTCTGATTGCCAAGCTCTGTGTTTGATTTCAGCTCTGTTTGAGTTCTCCCTTGTGGTGAAACATTGAATGTTCTGCCACAGAACTCTATCCTATTCATTGTCTTTATGTGTTTTTTGACTATTATATGAAACTGGATTATATTTCAAAATATTTGAGTCACATTTTGGGATATAGTTTCTCATGGAATTTCCCTGTGAAGGCACAAACTTTGAGGTAAGTTTAGAGTTGTTCCTCATTTTGTGATATTCACAGATTTTAACTGGAGATCTGTTTTTCTCATGGGAAACTGCAACTTGTGTCACATTTTGCTTTCTCTGCTCGCATGATTCCTCTGTTTTGTGGACTTTACAGTCTTCTAATGTGGAGGGCCACAAATTGCTGGTCATGAGACATACTATGTTCACATCGTGAAATGTTCTTTTGGCAAGAATGTCCTGTGAAGGGATTGTGTCTTTGGTGTGATGTTATGTCACCCAATCATATGTAGCTGCCTGTGTCCAGCTTCAGTCTCTCAGCATGTCTTCAAGTTTCATCTGTGTTGCAGCATGCATCAGAATGTCACTCCTTCTGCTGGCCTAATGATAGTGCACATGTCAGGGGCTGGTTCAAGGCCTTTCACCAATTGCTTGAAGTCTTGGGGTGAGATTTAGCTGCAGGATCAGGATACTCCTCCAGATCCTTTCAGGGTATCTTGCAACTGCAATGCCTAGGTCCCATAGTCACTTCAGTACAGTGGTACCAGTGTCCTTGTCGATAACTCACATATTGGCTTCAACCTCTGGACTCCAAAACATACATAACACCCAAGACTTCAGCTCAGACTATGGCAACGCTATTCCCTGCCAGCCTTCCAGTTATTCTTGCCAATACTCATACTGCTTGCTAGTGATTTCTTGAAATCACATACTTTGATTGGACCCTTATTTTAACCATGCAAGATTGTTTACAAAAATAATTCTTGGAAATAATGTTCTGACGGTTCGTATTGAAATTTTCCCCAGCAAGACAGGAAGACCTCCACCAATGAGTTGCAGTTAAAGAAAACTGCTTAACCCCAAACCTCTAGGACACAACCCTCCTTTTCTGTTTTTCTTTAGGGCAACACTCTTTTCTTTTTTTTTAGAGACAGGGTCTTGCTCTGTCACCCAGGCTAAAGTGCAGTGCACAGTGATAGCTCACTGCAGTCCTGAACTCCTGGGTTCAAGCATTCTCTCACCTCAGCCTCCTGAGTAGCTAGGACTACAGATTACAGATACTCACCACCATGCTGGGCTAATTTTTCTTAGTTTTTGTAGAAATGGAGTCTTGCTAAGTTGCCTAGGCTGGTCTTGATCACTTGTCCTTAAGATCGTCCTGCTTCAGCCTCCCAAATTGCTGGAATTACAGGTGTGAGATACAGTGTCAGGCCCAAAACTCTTTAAGAATTACTATTTTCACTGTTTTCACTTCCTTGCCTCCCATTATTTTTTTAATTAAAAAATTAATGGTATGAGATATTTTTTAAAAATCTACAGGAAAATGTAGAGAAAAAGATTTAAATAAATAAACAATCATATACCCAACCTCTGGCTTTCATAGGTCCTTATGTTTGGCCTGATGCATTTCTGCAACAAAAAATAGCTGGGCGGCTCGGCGCCTGTGGCTCAACCCGCTAAGGCGCCAGCCACATACACCTGAGCTGGCGGGTTCGCATCCAGCCTGGCCAGCCAAACAACAATGATGACAGCTCAGCGCCTGTGGCTCAATGGGCTAAGGCGCCAGCCACGTACACCTGAGCTGGCGGGTTCGAATCCAGCCCGGGCCCGCCAAACAACAATGACGGCTGCAACCAAAAAATGGCCGGGTGTTGTGGCGGGCGCCTATAGTCCCAGCTACTTGGGAGGCAAAGGCAAAAGACTCACTTGAGCCCAGGAATTGGAGGTTGCTGTGAGCTGTGATGCCACGGCACTCTATCCAGGGTGATGGCTTGCGGCTTTGTCGCAAAAGAAATAGCTGGGCATGGGGTGACGCCTGTGATCCCAGCTGCTTGAGAAGCTGAGGTAGGAGAATTGTTTAAGCCCGAGAGTTGGAGGTTGCTGTGAGCTGTGATGTCAAGGCACTCTATCAAGGGCGACATAGTGAGACTCTGTCTCAAAATAAATAAATAAATAAATAAATAAATAAATAAATAAATAAATAAAAGAAAGACACATACACTTAAAGCCACCAGTGGATCCCTCTCCAATCCTATCCCCACCTCTCCTCTCATGAGGTAACAACCACCCTGAAGTTGCAGTGTATGATTTTGAAGGTTTGCATTTTAATCTTTTTTTTTTTTTTTTTCAGTTTTTGGCTGGGGCTGGGTTTGAACCCACCACCTCCAGCATATGGGGCAGGCGTCCTACTCCTTGAGCCACAGGCATCCCCCTGTATTTTTTTTTTTTTTTTTTTTTTGTGGAGATAGAGTCTCACTTTATTGCCCTCGGTAGAGTGCTGTGGCGTCACACAGCTCACAGCAACCTCCAACTCCTGGGCTTAGGTGATTCTCTTGCCTCAGCCTCCCGAGTAGCTGGGACTACAGGCGCCTGCCACAACGCCCGGCTATTTTTTGATGCAGTTTGGCCGGGGCCGGGTTTGAACCTGCCACCCTGGGTATATGGGGCCGGCGCCCTACTTGCTGAGTCACAGGCCCTGCCCCATCCCCCTGTATTTTAATCTTTTATGTACGTGCTCATTATCAATGAACAGTACTGTTTTGTGTGTTATTAAACTTCAAATAAATGATAATCTACTCATAAATTCGTTTACCAATTGCTTTATTCACTCAGCATTTTGTTTCAGGGATTTATCCATGTTAATATGTGTAGATACACAGTATATTTTTAACTTATTATGAAACAAGAAAACTGTCCCATTGTTTGACTATACAAGACTCCTCACCTTTTCAATTTTCCTTTTATTGCTCATTTAGGTTGTTTTCAATCTGTTGCTACTATAAATTATTCAGGATTTCTATTTCTTATTGAGTAATTTTTGGAAAGTTATATTTTTTCCAGTAATTTCTTCATTTTGTTTACATTGTCAACTATAGTGACTCAGTGTTGTTTATTGTATTAATTTTTCTTTTAATCCAGCTGTATCTGGATATACATTCCTTTTTAATTCCTTCTTGATCAGTGTTTTCATATTATGTCAATTTGAAAGAAACAACTTTTGGCTTCGCTAATTTTTCTATTGTACCTTTATTTTTCTAACTAATTTAGTTCTTAGGTCCTTCTCTCATTTCTTCTTCCTTTGGGCTATTCTGTTATTTTTCTAATTTTTTTAAAAAAGGATGTTTAGTCTTTATGCTTTTTTGTTGTAAACATGTAAGAACATAAATTTTCTCCTGTATCCTGCTTTTGCTGCATCCTACAAGTTTTGCCACATAAAATTTGCAGTATTGTTCAATTCTAAACATTTTGCTATGGTTTTTTTCTTTGCTCTATAAGATGTTAGAAGAGAGATTTTAAACTTTCAGCTGTATAGGAGTGTTTAAATGTCTCTGCTGACGGCTTCTTACTAATAGTATTTTATCCAGAGATCTATATGATATTCCTTCCTTGAAACTTGTTAAGCCTTGCTTTATAACCTATTACTTGGTCAATTTAGTATATGCTCCAGGTGTTCTTGAGTAGAATGTATAATCTTTGATCTTTAATTATTTGAAGCAGGGTTTTATACATGTCATTAAATTCAGTTCTTTTTTTTTTTTTTTGAGACAGAGTCTCAAGCTGTTGCCCTGGGTAGAGTGCTGTGGCATCATAGCTCACAGCAACCTCCAACTCTTGGGCTCAAGTGATCCTGTTGCCTCAGTTTTTCTAGTTTTCTAGTTTTCTAGTAGATATGGAGGACTTGCTCTTGTTTAGGCTGGTCTCAAACCTGTGAGCTCAAGCAGTCCACCCGCCTTGGCCTAAATTAAGTGCTAGGATTACAGGGGCAAGCCACCACACCTGGCCTAAATTAAGTTTTTAAATTGTGTTTTTCAAATCTTTGTTACATACATTTTTTGTTTGTTTGATCTTTCTTTCTTTCTTTTTTTTTTTTTCTGAGACAGAGTCTCACTATGCTGCTCTCGGTAAGGTGCCATGACATCACTGCTCACAGCAACCCCAAACTCCTGGGCTTAAGTGATTCTCCTGCCTTAGCCTCCCAAGCAGCTGGGACCACAGGCACCCACCACAATGCCCGGCTTTTTTTGGTTGTAGTTGTCATTGTAGTTTGGCAGGCCCAGGCTGGGTTCAAACCTGCCAACCCCAGTGTATGTGGCTGGCGCCCTAGCAGCTGAGCTACAGGCACCAAGCTTTTTGATCTTTCAATAGTTGCAAAAGTTATGTTGAAATCGCCCACTCTGATGGTGGATGTGTCAATTTTTCCCTGTAGTGCTTTTTTTTTTCTTTGAGACAGAGTCTCACTCTGTTGGCTTGGGTAGAATGCTCATGGCGTCACAGTTCGCAGAAACCTCAAACTCTTAAGCCTTAAGCAATTCTCTTGCCTCAGCCTCCCAAGTAGCTGGGACTACAGGCACCTGCTACAACGCCCAGCTATTTTTTTGTACAGTTGTCATTATTATTTATAGCAGGCTGGGCTGGGCTCAAACCCACCAGCCCCAGTGTGTGTGGCTGGCACCCTAACCACTGAGCTATGGGCGCAGAGTCCCTGTAGTTCTATCAAGTTTTTCCTTTATATTTGTTGAGGTTATTTCTCTCTCTCTCTCTCTTTTTTTTTTTTTTTTTTTTGAGACAGAGTCTCACTCTGTCACCCTGGGTAGAGTGCTGTGGCATCAGCCTAGCTCACAGCAACCTCAGACTGTTGGGCTCAAGACATCCTCTTGTCTTTGCCTCCTGAGTAGCTGGGACTACAGATGCTCACCACAACTCCTGACTAGTTTTTCTATTTTTATTAGAGATCGGGTCTTGCTCTTGCTCAAGCTGGTCTTTAACTCCTGAGCTCAGGCAATCTAGCCACCTTGGCATCCCAGAGTGCTAGGATTACAGGCATTATAGGTAAACAGTGCACTGGGCCTGTTGAGGTTATTTCATTGAATTCACATAATTTTATGATTAATGTATCTTCCAGGTGAACTGAGTCTTTTATCATTATGTAATAAATGCCTCCCTCAAAATGCCTTCCTGTGGGCCCAGCAGGACTGGCCCACGTATCACTCTAGAAGCTTGACTGTTGTCTTAGGAGCAGCCTCCAGGCCTGGAAGTGGTGTCCCAGGTGGACTGGGAATGCAGAGCAAAGAGAAGGTGGTTGGAGAGGAAGAGAAGGTGGAATGGAGAGTGGACATTGACATGTTGGGTGAGGTAGCTGGATGTAAGGGTTCAAAAGGGTTGACCAGTTCTCACGTCCTGACATCTGTAAGGTCAGTCCATAGCTGGTGACCTATCTTCTGCTCCTAATGTAAGACACCAGTCATGTTGCATTAGTTGCCAGGCTGCGGCAGCCAGACTGTGGGGTTGGCTGGAGAAACCAAGCGTACGAGGCTGGATCACCACAGAGCACGGCCACTTGCTGTATTAGTCAGAACTCCCGGCTTGCAAGTGACCAGAACAGAAAGAATTTATTGACTCATTAAAGCAAACCTTGCAAAGGACAGAGGCAGAGCTGAGCTTTGAAATTCCTGGAAGGAATGCAAATACTGTTAGGACACTCTCTCTGCACAATGGCATCCCTCTTCCAGACCGCTTCTCCAGGAGGTTGTGGCCATGGCTGTTGGCCATTCTATTTTAACACCCTGAAATATCCAAAAAGGATTCCCACTATGAACATATTTGCACAAATCAGCTTTAAACTCTCTGTTTGAAAATCATCTAAAAGGGGCAGGGTGCGGTGGCTCACACCTATAATCCCATCACTCCGGGAGGCCAAGGTGGGTGGATTGCCTGAGCTCACAGGTTCCAGACCAGCCAGAGCCAGAGCAAGACCTCGTCTGTAAAAATAGTGGGACATTGTGACAGGCACCTGTAGTCCCAGCTGCTTGGGAGGCTGAGGCAAGAGAGTTGCTTGAGCCCTAAATTTTGAGGTTGCTGGGAGCTATGATGCCACAGCACTCTACTGGGGGCAACAAAATGAGACTCTATCTCAAAATTAAAAAAAAAAAAAAAAAGGAGAGTGAAAAAACCATGGAAAATTTCATTTTCAGAGAAACTAGAAAATAGACATATCCACGGACTTGCAGAAGTGGGTGCGAGGTGAGTAGGACGAAGGGAAGTAGGGAATTGGCAAGAGGGCAAGGGGACTGCAGCTTTCTGAATGCTGGAGCAAAGGACATTTACTGACGTGCGATACTAACTCTGGTGTATCGCCAGTGGGGTTCCGCATGGAGAAAGAACTGGGAGTGAGGCTGGGGAATTCTTCTGTTCACTGCTAAACTAGTGCAGTATGGGAATTAGACACTCCCAGAGAATCCCAGAGTAGAGCCTTATTTAGAGAAAGCAGACTGTTCCTTTCCCAGCTGGGGGGAGAGCCTTTGAGCTGGAAGGCCCCCGTGCAAATAGTTCTCCTCCCAAATCCAACCCATTCAATGATTAGTCTTTAAAAGTAACTAGCACAACACTCTTGAGATATACCAAAGAAAAGAAATGTGGAAAACAAAATAAAATTCACTAGTAGATGGAGAACACTCACCAGAAAAAATTTTGCCATGGAGCAACTGAAGACTCTTGACTAAATGTTTTGCTGTGAATTTTCTTTTCTTTCTTCTTCTTTTGAGACAAAGTCTCACACTGTCGCCCTGGATAGAGTGCTGTATCATCATAGCTCACAGCAACCTCAGACTCCTGGGTTCGAGTGATCCTCCTGCTTTAGTCTCTCCAGTAGCTAGGACTCCAATGCCCATCTAGTTTTTCTTTCTTTCTTTCTTTCTTTTTTTTTTTGGTAGAGACAGAGTCTCACTCTATTGCCCTCAGTAGAGTGCCTAGGCGTCACAGCTCACAGAAACCTCCAACTCCTGGGCTTAGGCGATTCTCTTGCCTCAGCCTCCCGAGTAGCTGGGACTACAGGTGCCCGCCACAATGCCCGGCTAGTTTTTGATGCAGTTCGGCAGGGGCTGGGTTTGAACCCGCCACCCTCGGTATATGGGGCCGGCGCCCTACTCGCTGAGCCACAGGCGTATTTTTAGTAGAGACGAGGTCTCACTCTTGTTCAGGCTGATTTCCAACTCTTGATATCAAACAATCCACCAGCCTCAGCCTCCCAGAGTGTTAGGATTACAGGTGTGAGCCACCTTGCCTGACTTAAATAAGTGATCATCTTGATGAAGGAAGGATAATACAGCAGATGCAAGAGCTCAGAAAAGAGATTACAGGATAGTAGGAGCAGATGAGAGCCAAATTTCAAGAAAAAATGAAAGAAAACCACACACTAGAGAAATGCAGAAATAACAACAACAAAAGAGGCTGGCGTGGTGCTCACACCTGTAATCCTAGCATTCTGGGAGGCTGAGGCGCAATTGCTTGGGCTCAGTAGTTCAAGAACAGCCTGAGACCTTCTCTCTACTAAAAATAGAAAAACCAGATGGACATTGGCTCGGTGCCTGTGGCTCAAGCGGCTAAGGCGCCAGCCACGTACACCTGAGCTGGCGGGTTTGAATCCAGCCAGGGCCCACCAAACAACAATGACGGCTGCAACAAAAAATAGGTGGGCATTGTGGCAGGTGCCTGTAGGCCCAGCTACTTGGGAGGCAGAGGCAGAAGAATCCCTTGAGCCCAGGAGTTGGAGGTTGCTGTGAGCTGTGATGCCACAGCACTGTACCCAGGGTGAGAGCTTGAGACTTTGTCTCAAACAAACAAACAAAAAACTAGATGGGTACTGTGGCAGGTGCCTGTAGTCCCAGCTACTTGGGAGGCTGAGGCAAGAGTTTGAGGTTGCTGGGATCTACGGCCCCATGGCACTCTATCCAGGGTGATGGTGTGAGACTGTGTCAAGCGAAAAAAAAAAAAGGGAAATGTAAAGAACTGAAGGAAGCATAGGAGAGAACTGACGACACCGCGAAAACAATGCAAAGGGCATAAAGGACAGAAATGACATAAAGGACATAAGGACAGAAAAGTGAATCAATGAAGTGGAAATAACAGTAGACTTAAAAAGAATATGAGAGAAATTTATGTATGTGTACACACACACACACACGTTACTGTTCTGTCCCCCGAGTGGAGGTTTTTCTATGTTCTTGGTGATCGTTAGGAGAAAAGAATTTCAGAATACGCCATGTAAGCCAAGCAAGCGATAGCTTTTAATTGAAAGCAAAAGTAAGTTCTTACTTTCAGGGTGCAGGGTCAGGGGGGCAGGTTTGAAAGAGAGCAGCTGTACTGCAGGGAAGCAGTTTTAGATCTTTTGTAGTTTTACTAATTAAAGGGAGGAATATTCAAGATGAAGGAATTGGCTTTTACTAAGAATTTGGGTAGTAATTCCTAGAATTGAGTTACCTCTCATTTTCTTACTTTATATCGTTATTTCGGAACTGTGATGGTGATTTCAAGGGTGGAGAAATTTAAAAACTACAATGTAGGGCGGCGCCTGTGGCTCAGTGAGTAGGGCACCGGCCCCATATGCCAGAGGTGGCAGGTTCAAACCCAGCCCCGGCCAAAAAAAAAAAAAAAAAGATTGAAAAACTACAATGTAATGTTATTATAATTAGCCACAGTTCACATCAAGTGACAGAGATAGCTGACAAGCCGGTTCTTGCCTGTAGTTATCAGCCCCTCTAGTAGTTTCTGCTTGAGGGTTGTTTATTTTGACTCAGAGTCTCACTCTGTCACCCTGGGTAGAGTGCCGTGGCGTTATAGCTCACTGCAATCTCGAGCAGTTCTCTTGCCTCAGCCTCCCTAGTAGCTGTGACTACAGGTGCCTGCCACAACCTCCCACTATTTTTAAAGACAGGGGTCTCACTCTTTTTTTTTATTTTTTTTTTTGAGACAGAGCCTCAAGCTGGCCCCCTGCATAGAGTGCAGTGGCATCAGAGCTCACAGCAACCTCCTACTCCTGGGCTCAAGCGATTCTCCTGCCTCAGCCTCCCAAGTAGCTGGGACTATAGGCGCCCGCCACAACGCCCGGCCATTTTTTGGTTGCAGCCGTCATTGTTTGGCAGGCCCAGGCTGGATTCGAACCCGTCAGCTCAGGTGTACATGGCTGGTGCCTTAGGCTGTTGAGCCACAGGTGCCGAGCCAAAGACAGGGGTCTCACTCTTGCTCAGGCTGGTCTTGAACTCCTAAGATCAAACGATCTACCTGCCTCAGCCTCCCAGAGTGCTAGGATTACAGGCATGAGCCCCTGCACCTGGCCTGAAGTTTGTTTCCTTTAATACTGCACCCACTCTTCAAGCCCCTGCCTCCCATCTCAGCCCTGTCTCTTACTCTAAAACATATCAGTTTAAATCTCTGAAGAAGAAAACCAAAACAATAAAAGATATACAAAACCATACAATTAAAGATACAATTCAAGAAAGTTTTCCTGAGATAAAAGAGCCTTGAATCCATATATTAAAAGAGAAAATTGGCTCGGTGCCTGTGGCTCAACGGGCTAAGGTGCCAGCCACGTACACCTGAGCTGGCGGGTTCGAATCCAGCCTGGGCCTGCCAAACAACGACAGCTGCAACCAAAAAATGGCCGGGCGTTGTGGCGGGTGCCTGTAGTCCCAGCTACTTGGGAGGCGGAGGCAGGAGACTCGCTTGATCCCAGGAATTGGAGGTTGCTGTGAGCTGTGATGCCACGGCACTCTATCCAGAGTGACAGCTTGAGGCTCTGTCTCAAAAAAAAATAAAATAAAATAAGATAAAAAGAGAAAACTATCTGCCATGGAAAACTGCCATATAGCTCCCCTGGCATACAGCTTTTTTCCTAGTAAAGATATTGAATTTACAAAAGAAATAGCTTCTCGGGCATCCAGAAAAGAAGATCAAGTCACTTATAAGGAGATAAAAATCAGGCTAGCCTTGGCTGTCTACAGATCCACATCAAATGCCAGAAGAGATGGAGCAAGATATTCGAGGAAAAAAAAACATGCGTCAGGGATTTCACAAAAAGAACATAGGCAAATTTTCTCTGTCCTTTTCCTCTTCCTCCTCCTGGCAGCCACTGACCTTTTGACGGCCTCAATAGTCTTGTCTTTCCAGAACACAGTATCGTATAGCTGGAATTATAGAGTATGTAGCCTTTTCAGATTGGCTTTTTTTTTTTTCCCTTAGCAATATTCCTTTCCGTTTCCTCCATGTCTTTTCATGATTTGATAGCTAATTTCTTTTTGTAGCTGGAAAATATTCCATTGCATGGATGTGCCATAGGTTGCTTATCTGTTCACCTATGAAGTTAATCATGTTTGCTTCCAATTTTTGGCAATTATGAATAAAGCTGCCATAGACATTTGTGCTCAGGGTTTTGGATGGATATAAGTTTTTCAACTCATTTGGATAAATGTGTAGGAGCATGATTGCCGGATTATAGGGGAAGCCTATGTTTAATTCTATAAAAAACTGCCAAACTGTCTTCCACAGCAGCTGTACTATTTTATATTCCTACCAGCAACGAATGATGTCTCCTTTTGCTCCATACCCTTGTATTTGGATTGCTGCCGCATATCCAACAGCATTTGGGGTTGTCAGAGTTTTGGATTTTAGCCATTCTGATAGATATGTACTGGTATCTGACTGTTATTTTATTATTATTTTTTTTTTTTGCAGTTTTTGGCCGGGGCTGGGTTTGAACCCGCCACCTCCAGCATATGGGGTCGGCGCCCTACTCACTGAGCCACAGGCGCCACCTCTGACTGTTATTTTAATTTTAAATTCCCTAATGGCATATGATGTTGAGCATCTTTTTATATGTTATTCGCCTTATGTATGTCTTCTTTCATGAGGTGTTTGTTTAGAGGTTTTGTCCATTTTTGAAGGGGGTAGTTTGTTTTCTTTCTTTCTGTTTTTTTCTTTTGTTTGACACAGTCTCACACCATCACCCTGGATAGAGTGCCATGGGGCCGTAGATCCCAGCAACCTCAAACTCCTGGGTTCGAGGGATCCTCTTACCTCAGCCTCCCAAGTAGCTGGGACTACAGGCACCTGCCACAAATGCCCATCTAGTTTTTTGTTTGTTTGAGACAAAGTCTCAAGCTCTCACCCTGGGTACAGTGCTGTGGCATCACAGCTCACAGCAACCTTCAACTCCTGGGCTCAAGCGAGTCTCCTGCCTCTGCCTCCCAAGTAGCTGGGATTACAGGCGCCCGCCACAACGCCCGGCCATTTTTTGTTGCAGCCATCATTGTTGTTTGGTGGGCCTGGGTTGGATTTGAACCCACCAGCTCAGGTGGTGGCCTGGGCGTTGAGCCACGCCCAGCTATTTTTTTGTTTCAGTTGTCATTATTGTTTTAGCTGGCCCAGGCTGGGTTCGAACCCACCAGCTCTGGTGTATGTGGCCGGCGTCCTACCCGCTGAGCTACGGGTGCCGCCCAGATAGTTTGTTTTCTAATTGCTGAGTTTTAATACAAGTCATCAGATATGTGTTTTGCCAGTATTTTCTCTGAGTATGTGGTTTATCTTTTTATTCTCTAAACCATAGACAATTTTGAGATTGCATGACTTAAGTTCATGAGCCCCCCCTTTTTTGAGACAGTCTCCCTCTGTTGCCTTGAGTAGAGTGCTGTAGTGTCATAGCTCACAGCAACTTTTGCTCTTTGGGTTGAGCCATCTTCTTGTCTCAGCCTCCTCAGTAGCTTAGACTATAGGCACCTGCCACAACACCTACCTAGTTTTTCTGTTTTTAGTAGAGACAGGGTCTTGCTCTTGCTCAGGCTGCTCCTGAGCTCCTGAGCTTAGGTTATCCACTGTCCTCGGCCTCCCAGAGTGCTAGGACTATAGACCACTGCTATAGTCAGCTAAGGGACGAGTGAATTTTAGCCTCCCAAAGGCACTGTTTTTTTTGGGTTTTTTTGGAGACAGAGTGTTACTTCATCACCCTCGGTAGAGTGCTGTGACATCATAGCTCACAGTAACCTCAAACTCTTGGGCTCAAGCGATTCTCTTGCCTCAGCCTCCCAAATAGTTGGGACTACAGGCGCCTGCCACAACGCCTGGCTAGTTTTAGAGATAGGGTCTCGCTTTTGCTCAGGCAATCCACTCGCCTCTGTCTTTCAGAGTGCTAGGATTACAGGCGTGAGCCATTGTGCCTGGCCTGAATGTTTAATGTATTTAATGTAGAACTAAGACTAAAACAAAACCTTGGTGATAGAATGGAGAGAGGGAAGGAAAAATTTATTCTTTGCTTATAAAATATATAAAAAGCTAGCTAATTTTCTAGAAAATCTTATTTATCAAAAAGATTCCAAAAGAGAGAAAATATAAACAGAAATATCATAAAGAAAATTCAAAAGGTTTTCAGAGCACTACTAGTTTTCCTCAAAGTACCAGACTCAGTTTCACAGGAAAATTCTAACAAATCTATAGAGGAGATTAGGCAAATAGTATTCTAGGGCACAGGAAAGAGAGACAAGTCTCCAAATTGGTATTATTATTATTATTATTATTATTTTTTTTTTTTGAGACAGAGCCTCAAGCTGTCCCCCTGGATAGAGTGCCGCGGTGCCATAGCTCACAGCAACCTCCAATTCCTGGGCTTAAGTGAGTCTCCTGTCTCTGCCTCCCAAGTAGCTGGGACTACAGGTGGCCGCCACAATGCACGGCCATTTTTTGGTTGCAGCCATCATTTTTGTTTGGCGGGCCCAGGCTGGATTCGAACCTGCCAGCTCAGGTGTACATGACTGGTGCCTTAGCCCATTGAGCCACAGGCGCCGAGCCTCTTTTTTTCTTTTTAGAGACAGAGTCTCACTTTGTTGCTCTCTGTAGAGTGCTATTACGTCACAACTCACAGCAACCTCCAGCTCTTGGACTTAGGCAATTCTCTTGCCTCAGCCTCCCAAGTAGCTGGGACTATAGGCACCCACCAGAATGCCCAGCTATTTTTTGTTGCAGTTTGGCCGGGGCCAAGTTTGAACCCACCACCCTTGCGTATATGGGGCCGGTGCCCTATTCACTGAGCCACAGGTGCCGCCTGTCTTTGCTGATCTTTATGCTGATCATCAGCATTTATGCTCATAAACTTTGCATTCCTTCCTATGGGGGTGTGCCTGAAGCACTTGGTCATCTTTAAGAATTTGTACTGAGGGTGGTGCCTGTAGCTTAGTGGGTAGGGTGCCGATCACATGCACTGAGGCTGTCGGGTTTAAACCCGGCTGGGGCCAGCTAAACAAAACAATGACAACTGCAGCAAAAAAACAATAGCTGGGCATTGTGGCAGGTGCCTGTAGTCCCAGCTACTTGGGAGGCTGAGGGAAGAGAATCACGTAAGCTCAAGAGTTGGAAGTTACTGTGAGCTGTGATGTCACAGCACTCTACCCAGGGCAACAGCTTGAGACTCTGTCTCAAAAAAAAAAATGTTTATCTGCTAATAAACATTTTTCTGCATACAAGTTAGGATTATTATGCAATAAAATTCCACAGGTGAGGAATGTATCCAGCAAGATTGTACAAAGTGAATTCCTATTTTGGAATCCATATTTGACTGATTAAATTCCTTGTTTGCAAGTTTGCAGAGTTGGTCAGGAAGGCTAGTGTAAGGTGGTATCATTGCTTTCAATAGGTACATGCATCAACAGTGAAGTTTATTCCCTTCCTCCTTTTAGGCCCACCCTCCAAGCCATACACTTTTGGCTACTTTGAAGTAACTTCACCCTACCCCTCCTAAATTTTATTCTTGTAGTTTCTAGGTCACTCAGTGGAGAAAATGCCTTTTTTCCTCTGGACAAATCCCTCCAAGTTAAGCTCCCATCGTCATAGTGACTTGTATTCTATAATTCAGAAGGCAAAGGAGAGCCTCGCTGTCAAATAAGCCTTCGCTATATTTTCTGTGGTTAGTTTTTCTGCAGAGAAGTTGCTGTCACCGAAGGCAGTGCTGAGCTTGGTGTGGGTGTCATGGATAAGTGAGGGCTTTACTGCCCTTTGTTTTATTTTTTTGTTTTTTTATTCTTATTTTTTTGAGACAGAGCCTCAAGCTGTCACCCTGGATAGAGTGCTGTGACATCACAGCTCACAGCAACCTCCAATTCCTGGGCTCAAGCGAGTCTCCTGCCTCTGCCTCCCAAGTAGCTGGGACTATAGGCGCCCGCCACAACGGCCAGCCATTTTTTGGTTGC
>CAUYRH010099559.1:0-18068 GCA_963574655.1 Perodicticus potto | reverse complement strand
AAACTCGCTTGAGCCCAGGAATTGGAGGTTGCTGTGAGCTGTGATGCCACGGCACTCTACCCAGGGTGACAGCTTGAGGCTCTGTCTCAAAAACAAAAAAAAATGATGCAAACAGTTATTAAGTGCCTTTTGTGTGCCAGGCTGCCAGGCACTCTTCTAGGCAGTGACCAAGGTGGACATGATCCCTGCCTTCATGCTTCATGCAGGTTACAGTCTAGTGGGAAAGGCAGCCATTGAGCAAATAACTTTATAAATACCAATTTCATTCCAATCACTAGGTGGTATCATGAAGGAGAAGTATAAAGAGCTATGAATGAATATAATAAGGGGCCATGACCTTGAGGTAGAGGGGTGAAATAATTTCGCTAAGGAATAAGTAGGAATTATCAAGGCAAAATGTGTGTGTGTGTGTGTTCCAGAAAGCATGATGAGAGATGACAATGACATCACTGGCAGAAAGAATGACACCATATTTTTATTGCTGTAAAATACACACAATAAAGTTTACCATTGTAAGCATTTTAAAGTATACAATTCAGTGGCATAAAGCACATTCACGGCATTGTGCAGCCATCAGCACTATCTAGTTCCAAAACATTTTCGTCATCCCAAAAGGAGATCCAGTACTCATTCGTAATCGCTCCCATTCCTCCCTCCACCCAGCCTTACATAACCAGCAGTGTGCTTTCTGTCTCTGTGGGTGTGAATATTCTGGATAGTTCACGTAACTGGAATCATACAGTATTTGTGTTTTAGTGACTGGCTTCTTTCAGTTAGCATGTTTTAAGATTCATCCCTACTGTAGCATGTACCAGCACCTCTGTCCTTTTTATGGCTGAGTAATATTCCATTGTACGGATAAGCGCATTTTGCTTATCCCCTCATCAGCTGATGGAAATTTGGATCGTTTCTACCTTTTGGCTATTGTGAATAGAGCTGCGAAACATCCATGTACAAGTTTTCGTTAGAATACCTATTTTCAATTCTCTTGGATACATACCTAGGAATGGGGTTGCTGGGTCATGTGGTAATTCTATACTTAAGTTATGGTAATTCTATATTTAATTCTATCTTCTGAGGATCCACCGAATGGCACCACTGTTATTGTTGCAAAGAAAGACTCAATGACATAAAAAATCATATTAATATATATATATACGTGCATACATAAATATGCATTGCAGCTTAAAATATAGCACATTTATTATCTCAGTCTCCATGGCTCAAAGTCTGAGCCTGGCTAAGCTGGGTCCTCTGCCCAAGGTGTCACAAGACTGCCACCCAGGTATTGCCTAGGCTACATTCTCATCTGGGGCTCGGGGTCTCCCTGCAAGCCCATTCAGGTTATTGGCAAATTTAGATCCTTGCCACTATAGTGCTGAGGCCCTTAGCTCCTAGACCAGTGTTTTTCAGCCTTTTTTATCTCACAGCACACTTGAACCTACAGTTAAATTTCCACGGCACACTTAAATTAGGTTGATTCCCCCCAAAAAAGACTAAAAAAGGAATATGCTAACAGTGCTTTGGACTTCTTTTGAACATAATTTAATTAATGGTCTTTAAAAATTTTCTCAGCACACCTAAGATCCTTTTGTGGCACATTGGTTGAAAATCAGTGCCTAGCGGCTTCCCCTCTCTTCACAACCTGGTTGTTCTATTTCAAGGCTAGAAGGAAATGCTGTCTCTTCAGGAAAGTCTGTCACGCTTCTAATAGCTTTCATCTGATTAAGACAGGCCCACCCAGGAACTCTCCTTTTACCTTTTTACACCTATTGTGGCATAAATTCACAGGGAATAGGGAATATGTTCCAACAGCCCTGGCTCCTTCCCATCGGTACTCACAGAGTGAGTGTCTCTGGGTGGAGCAGGCTAGGGCTTCGGGTGAACCCAGGCACCTTTCCCTTGGGCTTCCTTCTTCTTCTGATTATTTTCCTTCACGTGTTTTAGGAAAACTATCTTGGCTCTTACGGTGCTTAATAGGCTAAGTGTGCACATTCATTCTCTTGGCAGGAATCTGGCCCTTGTTTGTTTACAACAGCACTTTAGGTCACACTGTAGACTCTTCCGGCTTTGCCAAGATAACATTTGTGGACGTTCCTTTCTGAACAGTTCCTTTGATGTCTATAACATCACCTGGTCAATTCACGTGTGTGTGCCCAAAGGAACAGCACCATGTTCTCTGAAAGCCTGGGGGACACGTACCAGGTGCCTCTCCTCTTTCCCTTTGTGTTCCTCATTTTGATAAATTATTGGAAGGTGGTGGCTGAAAACAATAATCCCCCTACTTATTAACCCCAAATCAACTGATATGAGACCTTAATTACATCTTAAAGCTATATTTTTAAACATTATTATGAGCAATCTGGCCAGATTAGTGACAAATGAACACTGTTCTCAAAGAAGAGAATCCAAGTGAGTCACTGGACACACCCATCGCTGCAGTTAGGAAAACCGCACAAATGTCATTTTCTATTGGCCAGCCTGGGAAAAGCATGAACTTCCTCAAGACCGAGGGCGGACTCTCCGTTGTAGCCCTCAGTCACCACAGAGCGTGGTGATGCCCTAACCCAAGTATGAGTACCCTGAGGGCAAGGACAAATCTGAGTCATCTCTGTCATCGCAGTGCCTGGCACAGTCAACGTTTATGGGTGGGAGGAAGAAAAGATTGCCACCCAGCTCCCTGGGAGAGATGGTCTTCATGCTATGGCCCTGAAGTACACTGAGCCACCTCTACCCTCACAGCAACCGCCTCTCTATCATCCATCCCTTTGGACGGCACCATCAGGGTCACTGTGTGTTGAGCAAGGTAGCTTATAGCACTTTCCACATAAGCAGATTGGCAAGTCACAGAAACCAACATTTGTCAGACCCAGCTATCCTGATTCTTGTTTTGAACAAAATGATCACCCTTCCTTTGGATGAATCCCATCTGTGAACATCCCAGGGCTTGTGGAGTTCTCCTCAAGTGGGCAGTGACTGGGCATGATCCCTTTTGGAGCCTGTCACCGCTGTTGACATTGAGAATACCGGTGTGGGAACAAATGCTGTCTTTGTCACAGGCTCAACTACAGGGGCCTCTCCTTCCCTAAGCTGGCAGCTGAGGCTAAGTACTTGAGATCCCTGGGCCAGCTGTTGCGAAGCGAATGCCAGGCAGTAGGTAAAGCGGGATTCAGAACTGGGCAGAAAGCCAGGCTGGAGTGGGAGAAGTGATGGAAGTGGAGCACAAAAGTTGGCAAACAAGTGTTTTCCAAGGAGCTTTTAAAAAATACGAGCTGGCTTTGAAGGTAGACAAAGCAGAGGGACTACCTGAAAATTGCTGCTCTAACTCACTGTCAGCTGAAGAAGATTCTAGAACTGGAAAGGCACTGAGAGCAATGTTTCCCAAGGAAGCTTCCCTTGGAGCACAGAAAGATAGCCACACCCTTTGAAGTTAGCTAGGAGCTTACAAAGGGCAGTGTTGTTTCCACTGCCGAAGAATGATGGCCCCACATAATGGTGTCCTTATTCTGTAAACCTCAGACCTTCGCGATGGGGGGCAAGCGAGGCTGCAGGCCCCAGCAAAAGGGGGGAGGGAATCGTTGGCAAAATGCATATGCTTTTAGCCTGCTTGCTGATCAGCGTGGAAGGTCTTCCTTAGGAAGAGAGTTTGATCAAAGTCAGGAGTCTGTTTCAAGTCTTTTTCTAAGAAGATTGCTAATTCATACCAAAATACCTTTTAAATTTGATGATGGCTGATAAAAGTTTCTAAGTGGACATATTTTTCTGTCATACTGGACAGATTTCAGTAAAACACAGAACAAGCTTAGTGGTTCTAGAGAGAAAGACTAATGAGAAAAAGTGGATAAACCCATTGTTTTACATCAGAATGAGAATGGTGGCATTTCAGAGTGATAGGATTCCTATCACACAAAAACGGAAGTCAGTAGGCTAACAGCAGCTGCCAGCAGCAGCCTATTAGACAGTTATTAGGGAATGGAGCGCCAAAGCTGAAATTTACATAGCCTGACCAACTTCGGGATGTCTATGGTATTGCATCATACATGCTTATGTCAGGGACCATTTCCAAAATTCTGAATCATCTCCCAGGCCAATGAAACCATGTCAGCATGTGAATTACATCCCTGGTGTCATCCCAGGGAATTTTTGTCAGCCCTGGTGCCCAGGACTGATTCCATTAGGCCTGGGAAAAGCTGTATGGTGCAATAGCAAGAGCCACAACAAACCTTGAGTTCCAGTCCTAGCTCTGTCGCTAATTAATTGTCATCCGAAGTGAGACTTTTAACCAATCTGTGTCTTGGTTTCTTCAGTGGGTAAAAAAAGAGACTGGTGAATTTGGCGAGTAAGTCCTTTCTAGCTTTAAAAATAAAAATGCCTGTTTCCTTAGCTTTGCATTCAACAAAAGTGTTGTGGATATGCAAATGATCTAACTTTATAATTTTCTTTAGGCATGAAAAGATCATTTATCATACAGACGTAGAAACCAATGCCCAGAGAAGAGAAAGGATTTGCCCAATGAGCACAGAATCAGGGTTAGAGATCAGGTTTCTCGATTCCCAGGCTAGTGCATTTTCCACTATATTTATTTTCAAATCAAAATAATACATGAGCATGGTTTTAAAATACCAAATAATACAGAAGAGCTTGTAATGAAAAAACAACAGTTCTCTACCCTACTCCTCCTTACCTCCGGTTCTACTCCTCAGAGGCGACCATTTTTAATAGATTCTGTTTTAACTTCATCTGGTGGTTATTTTCAATAGTACTATTTTCTTGAGATTTTCTAATTCACTTTTTAAAATAGCATACAGTAAAATTTACTTTTTTGGTGTGCAGTTCTGACTTTAGGCAAAGACAGAAAATTATGTAAACACCACCACATCACAATCACAATATAGGACAGTTCCTTCACCTTCCCAAATTTCCTCATGCTGCCCTTTGTAATCACCTCCTCCTTTTACCCCCAAACCCTGACACCACTGATCTGTTTTATGTTCCCACAATTTTGCCTTCTCTAGAATGTTATGGAAATAGAATCATACAGCATGTAACATTTTTAGACTCCTTTCTTTCACTCAGGATAACTATTTTGAGATTGATATATCCCTATTTCATTCTTTTGTATTGCTGAGTAGTATTCCATTGCATGGACATACCACAGTTCTTCCATTCACCAGTTGAATGCCATTTGGGTTGTTTACAGTTTGAGAGTATTCTTTTTAGTTATTCTGTTGGTTACTTTTTTTTTTTTTTTTTTTTTTTGTGCAGTTTTTGGCCGAGGCTGGGTTTGAACCCACCACCTCTGGCATATGGGGCTGGTGCCCTACTCACTGAGCCACAGGTGCCACCCACTGTTGGTTACTTTTTAACTGAAAATCATAAAACTTCTATTTCTTGCACCATCATCCACTATAGATTTTTTGTATTTTTTACTAAAAGAATAGTAAATGCTTTTGACTGATTTAAGAACATGACACTTTCATTTTTTTAGTCTCAGTGTTAGACAGATTTAATTTGAGGGTATAATTTTTCATGGGGAAGGCTTGTTCAAATGCTATCCAGCAGCCCTGTTGAGCGCTACAGCCATTCTAAATGCCTCCTGTCGATAGGGGGCGCTCTCTAGTACCAGACATGACGTGCTTGTTGCTAGGAAGATACACCTGAACTTTTTGTTCTGACCATTGCTAACTCAGGCAGTAATTTGGAGGAGGGAAAGACCTTTCTTCATGTGGATTTAAGCTTTTGTCTGTCATGCTTTTTCTGTTCCAACTGACTTCACCAGTGCGCACAAAGCCACATTTCAAAGGAGACTGACAAATTATCCCCAGCTGCCAAAAGGATGTTAGCTTTCTGTGTGTTCTGTGTTCCCCTTCTCCAATAACCAACAGGTTAACTTTCTAAAGGGAACTGACAAAAGCAGAAATTATCCTTTTCCCCAAATGGGTATTTTTGGCTCTTTAAAAAAATGTGGATTTGTAATATTTCTTTCCATTCTTACTCCAGTTTACACCAAGAAATAGAGCGTAAATGATCACAACCGTACCTCTGTTGTTTGCAAGATTCATATTAATGAATTCTGCTTTTGTACATACTTACAAGATCTAAATTACCTGTTATTTTCTTAATTAGCTAGCACAGTGTCTTCCCTTAATGAGTGGCCATTTAGAGACTGAATGATGTCATCCCTGGCCATACAGATTTATGTGCTGTTATATTTCACTTGCCTTTTTTTTTTTTTTTTTTTTTGAGACAGAGCCTCACTTAGTCACCCTGGAGTGGCTCAAGCGATTCTCTTGCCTTAGCCTCTACCATTTAAATTGAAATGATCCAAAATAGTGTCATGTATACATGATGGTAAAGTATTCAGTGTTAATGCAATGAGTCAGGCATTCTCAAACTCTAATGGGAATGCAAATTGGTAAAACTCTCCCAGAGGGCAACTTGGCAAAATGTGTCAAACCCTTAACAACCTTCTTATCCTTTTACCCAGTAACTCTCTTTTCTAAAGATTTATTTGTTAAAAAAATAGAGATGCACAAAAAATACACACTATAAATACTAGGAAATTCATGGTAGTATCATTTAAAATAGAGAAAAAGTAGAAGCAACTTAAATCATTCCTGTTATGAAATCCGGAGCAGCAACATTTATACTATGAAATACTATATAGTTATGTAGTTATTTCAAATCATGTTTAGAAAGATGTTTATTGACATAGAGAAATGCTTACAACCGAAATAAAGGCGGGGAAGGGAGGATACACAAATGAACATACAATATGATCATGTGTGTTATGTGTAGGAAAAAGAAGACTAAAAGAAAGACTCAAAGACATGCTCTCCCTCCCACTTGCCAGGGAACTTTTTATGATGGGGTTCTTTATTTCTTTCTACTCTTTGACATGCGCTCATAATAGATGGTTAATTCAGAATAAAGCTGAATATGGATAAACTGAAAAAAAAAGAAAGACTAAAAGAAAATATGTAGAAAAAATTAACAGTGATTATCTCTATGTTAGGGGATTATGAGTAAGTTTAATTTTTTTATTTTTGTAATGAGTTTATCTTTAAACTTGAAAAAAATTCTAATTTGAAAGAAGCAAATACTTAAATCCTATTTATGATAGAGGGCTGACATTATAAAATACTAGTCACAAGAGGTAGAACTGTTTCTCCAACCAAAGTCAACTTTTTAGATGCTATATGGTCAGTTACGTCAGTGTTCAGTTTTTAGAAAGACTGAATAAAGCCCAGAAATCTTTTCAGGTTTGAGTGTTCTGAGTCCCAGTCTGATATTGAAAGGCAAATGTGTTTATCCTTTTCTCTAGATCTAGTTAATTTTCTTCCTTCCCTCTCTACACAACCACCCCTTTTTTAAAAATTGTCCAGATCTGTTGAACAAATGTAGAGCAAACTGGAAATAAATAAAATCAAATGGCTTTAAGATACCACAAAGCCCTCCCTTCCTGTGTACTAATGGCTACCTGCCCATTATACTCCCCAGAGTGGAGGGTTGGAGTCAGCCAAAATGGAGGCTTTTCCAATTCAAGCGTGAAAACTGCAAATGCTCAAAAGAGAGAAAAACTAAGGAAGTCGGAAAAGATTGAGACACAACAAGTACTGTCCTTCCTCCTCTACATTTTTAGCTTCACATAATGTAAACTAGTGGGCTGCTCTAGGGAAAAAACTTATTAAGTAAAACTCCTGTCACAGAAGGCAGATATATTAAAGACTGTTCACATTTCAAAGTAATCACATGTTCTTAGACTTTCAGAGATGGAAGGAAAATATTCCAACCAATAAAAGACTCCTTCCAAATACCAGATACTATGCTGATCCAAGAGTTAACTCATAAAAAAAATCATCTACCAATTTACCCCATTTCATAGAGAAGAAAACCAAAGCCCAGGGAACAGTTATGAATTGCCTGAGATCACATCATTTGTTGGCTACAAAGTCGGGAACTAGGTCCTACATCTTCTCAAGATGCTTAGTTGAAATGATGGGGTTTTTTTTTCTAGTATAATATTTTGCTCAGCTTCAGATATTCCAAATGCTTACTGTGCACTTATGCTTGGAATTTTTGCTAACAGCTCAAGCTAATCAGGTACAAAATCAAACTCATAATATGCACCTCATATCCCTATCACCCAGGATCTGAACTGAAGTCTCTTTGGATTTTTACTTTTTCGCCTCCACAGTCTGTTAGTAAATCCTGTCCACTTTTCCTTCAAAGAATACCTCTAGGACTCCTCCTTTAAAAAACCCTTCTTTGGCTCGGGGCCTGTGGCTCAATGGGCTAAGGCACCAGCCACGTACACCTGAGCTGGTGGGTTTGAATCCAGCCTGGGCCCGCCAAACAACAATGATGGCTGCAACCAAAAAATGGCTGGGCGTTGTGGTGGCCGCCTGTAGTCCCAGCTACTTGGGAGGCAGAGACAGGAGACTCGCTTGAGCCCAGGAATTGGAGGCTGCTGTGAGCTGTGATGTCATGGCACTCTATCCAGGGTCACAGCTTGAGGCTCTGTCTCAAAAAAAAAAAACCCTTCTTTACTACTTCAGCCCACACTGCTGCCTCTCTTCTGGCTTCGTATAGCTCTTCTAGTCTGCATCACACAGTTCAGGTTAGCACTTGGCATTCAGGGCCAATTAGCATTTACCCAACAGCATTCATTCACGCTTAAGCATGTATTGAGTGTCTACTATATATGCTCAGCCCTGAGATGTAGAATTCATTTTTCTTGTCTTCCCAACTAGACATTAAATCCCTGAGAATCAAGGTGGTATCTTTCTTCATAGCTTCTTAAACTGACAGTGCAGTACTGGGCACATTTGGAAGGCTTGTTAGTTAAAGAACAGCAGTATAGACTCAAGGAATCTGTCACCAGCTCAACATCTGAAGAACTCTGGGAACACTCTAATCTAGGGTCTGCCTCAACATCTCACAAGCTGAAAGAGTATGATCCATTCACTCAACAAAGACAGCATATTAAAATACGAATTTTAAATGCCACATCTTCAGAGATAAATGTTGAGTTTTAATAACTAATCAGAGATGTGAGATCCTAAAGTCAATAGGAAATTTTTGCTTTCAGGGAAATGGACTATATGTACTTTTCCCTATTCTTCTCACTAAGGATGACTAAAATCCCTGGGCATTATACATAAGACAAATATAAGAAGATCAAGAAAGGTGGAAAGAAGATGACAGACTAGCTAAGGACCTCAAGACTCAAAGAATAATATAGAAGTGAGTTCCCTGGACTTTTTATTTTTCTTTTTGCTTGAAATATCCCAGATAGTCTGTTGAAGAAGCCAGGAATTCAGAAAACATCAATAGAAGCAAAATTATTTTTTAAATCCCCAATAAAAGCCTATCCTCTCTAGCCAAAGGACCAGGAAAGGGAAAGCCTAGAAAGACAGAAAACTTTTACTGCTCTACTATAGCCAAACACCTCAGGAAAAACTGTGACCCATACTTAACCCCAGCTATGCCAGCAAAGGCTGTGTGGGGAGGATGAACTTTTACCCCAATCTGGCAGTAACAAGGCAGCACCTCTTTCCCCTACTACAGAAATGTCAGAAAAAAATCAGCTGAAATAGAAGATTTAAATAAGATCTGGAGTCTCATAACACAATATCCAAAGTGAACTATATTTAATTGAAAATCATTCGTCATACCAAGAACCAGGAAGATCTCAAACTGAATGAAAAAGGCAATACATGCCAATGCCAGGGTGACTGAGATGTTAGAATTATATGACAAAGACTTTGAAATAGCTACCATAAAAATGCTTCACTGAGAAATTACAATCATGCTTGAAACAATAAAAAGAAAGTCTCAGCAAAGAATTAGAAAGTCACATCAAGCAAATAAGAAGATGTAAATAACCAAATGGAAATTTTAGAACTGAAAGACACAATAACCAAAATAAAAATCTCAATAGATGGGCTGAACAACAGAATGAAGGAGACAAAGGAAATAACTGATCAGCTTGAATATATAACAACTGAATTACACAGCAAATAGACTGGAGAAAAATGGACAGAGTCTGTGGAACTATCACAAAGGATATAACATTTATGTCATTGGAGTCTTAGGATGAGAGAGAAAAAGAGTAAAAAGTATTGAAAGGAATAATGGCTGAAAATTTTCCAAATTTGGCAAAAAACATAAACCTACAGATTCAAAAATCTGAGAGAACCCCAAACATGATAAACCCAAAGAAATCTACAAAAACACATCATCGTCCAATTTCCAAAAACTAAGGGCAAAAAAATCTTGAAGGCAGAGGAATAACAGTGATTTAATAGGGAAGCAATGATTTGAATAACAAAAGATTTCTCATCAGAAACCATGTACACCAAAGGAATCGTCACATTGTTCAAGTGCTAAAAGAAAATGACTAAATTCTATATCCCACAAAAATATCCTTCAGGAATGAAAAATAAATCAAGACACTCTCAGATGAAGGAAAATTAAGAGAATATGTCTCCACCAGACATACTCTAAAAGAATAGCTTAAGGAAGTTCTCTAAACAAAACAAAAACGATAAAATAAATCTTAGAACATCAGAAAGGAAGAAAGAACACAACAACCAAAAACATGGATAAATACAATAGGCAAAATTTCATTTCTCTCTTGAGCTGTCAAAATATTGTTTGATGACTGAAGCAAAAGTAACATTGTCTGCTGTGGTTCTAAATGTATGCAGAGGAAATATTTAAGATAATTACTTTATAAACTGAAAGAGAAAGGACATTAACAGAGGTAAAGATTCTACACTTCACTCAAACTGGTAAAATAACACTACCAGTAGACTATGATAAGTTATATATACAGTGTAATACCTAGAGCAACCACTAAAAATATACAAAAGTATACTCTTAAAACCACTGTAGATAAATAAGATACAGTATTCCCCCCAAATTTTCAAGTACTCATATGAAGGCAGGAAAAAAATCAGAAAATTAAAATAAAATGGCAAACTTAGACCCCAATGTGTCAATAATTGCATTAAATGTGAAAGGTCTAAATATACCAGTTAGAGAAAGAGATTGCCAAAGTGGGTAATAAAAAGTGATCCAACAATATGCACTCTACAAGAAACTCACCTTAAATATAATGATATAGAAAGGTTGAAAGTAAAAGCATGGAAAGATACATCAGGCAAGCATTAGTCAAAAGAAAGTCTGAGTGTCTATATTAATATCAGATAGACTTCACCTACACTTCAGAGAAAGAAAATTACCAGAGACAGAGAGGGACATTAAATGATGATGAAACACTCAATCCACCAAGAAGATATAGCAATCTTTAAATGTACATGCACCAAAAAACAGAGCTGTTTATAAAACAAAATATGTGAAGCAAAACCTGATAGAACTAAAAGAAGAAAATCTGCAAATCCATAATTATAGTTGGAGATTTCAGTACCCCTCCCTCAACAATTGATAGAACAACTACACAGGAAATTAGCAAAGATATGGAAGAGCTCAACAATACCATCCACTAACAGGATCTGACCAACATTTATAGATTACTCCATCTAACACCAGCTGAATACACACAATTTTCAAGTACTCAGAGAACATAAGCCACGATAGACCACTTTCTGAGCCATAGAAAAACACCTCAATAAATTTAGAAGAATTGCAACTGTACATTGTGTATTTTCTGACCACATAGAATCAAATTAGAAATTAGTAACAAGATAACAGGAAAATATTCAAACTCTTAGAAACTAAATAACATTATACATCTAAATAATTTATGGATCAAAGAGGAAGTCTCAGGAGAAATTTTAAAAATACAATGAACTAAATTCAAAATAAAAAAAGCTCATTATGTTAAAATTTGTGGAACACAATAAAAGCCATGCTGAAAGGGAAATTTATGTCACTAAAGCATACATTAAAAGAGTAAAAATCTCCAATCAATAATCTAAGCCCCCACTTCAAGAAGCTAGAAAAAGAAGAACAAAATAAACACAAAGCAAGCAGAGAAAGAAAATAATGAAGATAAGAAATCAATGAAGGGCTCGGCGCCTGTGGCTCAACCGGCTAAGGTGCCAGCCACATACACCTGAGCTGGTGGGTTCGAATCCACCCCGGGCCTGCCAAACAACAATGACGGCTGCAACCAAAAACTGGCTGGGCGTTGTGGCGGGCGCCTGTAGTCCCAGCTCCTTGGGAGGCAGAGGCAGGACACTTGCTTGAGCCCAGGCATTGGAGGTTGCTGTGAGCTGTGATGCCATGGCACTCTATCCAGGGTGACAGCTTGAGGCTCTTTCTCAAAAAAAAAAAAAAAAAGAAATCAATGAAGGCTCGGCTCCTGTAGCACAGTGGTTACGGTGCCAGCCACATACATCGAGGGTGGCGGGTTCAAACCCGGCCCAGGACAGCTAAACAACAATGACAACTGCAACGAAAAATAGCTGGGCATTGTGAGAGGTCCCTGTAGTCCCAGCTACTTGGGAGGCTGAGGCAAGAGAATCACTTAAGGCCTAGAGTTTGAGGTTACTGTGAGTTATGATGCCACTGCACTCTACCAAGGGCGACATAGTGAGAGTCTGTCTCAAAAAAAAAAGAAATGAAATTGAAATTGAAATGGAAGAAAACAATGAAATTAATGAAACAAAAAGGTGTTCCCTTATAAAAAATAAACAAATAGATAGGGCTGCGCCTGTGGCTCAGTGGGTAGGGCGCCAGCCCCATATACCAAAGGTGGCAGGTTTGAATCCAACCCTGGCCAGATTGCATCAAAAAATAGCTGGGCATTGTGGCGGGCACCTGTAGTCCCAGCTACTATGGAGGCTGAAGCAACAGAATCACCTAAGCCCAAGAGCTGGAGGTTACTGTGAGCTGTGACAGCACAGCACTCTACCATGGGCAACAAAGTGAGACTCTGTCTCTAAAAAACAAACAAACAAACTAATGGATAGACCTCTAGCAAGAATGTCCAAACAAAAAGAAAGAAATCGTCAATATTAGGAAGAAAATAGGGGGTATCGCTATAGACCTTGCAGATATCAAAAGAAAAACAATTCCACACACACAAATGTAACCATTCAGATAAAATGGATCAGTTCTTTGATAAATACAAACTATCTCAACTCACTCAACATAAATATAGTCAATAGCACCATAACTATTAAGGAAGTTAAATCTATAACTTTAAAACTCCCATCTAGAGCTAGATGGTTTCACTGGAGAATTCTACCAAACGTTTAAAGAAAAAGTAATACCATTCTATGTAATCTCTTCCAAAAAGTAGAAGTAGAGGAAATATTTCCTAATTCATTTTACAAAGCTAATATTACCCTGTTACTGAAACCAAAGACAGTACAAGAAGATTGCAGACCAATATCACTCATGAACATAAGTGTAAAAATTTGTAACAAAATATTAGCAAATAGAATTTAGCATCATAAAATAATTATACACTATGACCAAGTGGGGTTTACTCCAGATATATAAGTCTGATTGAATATTAAAAATAAAAGTCAATGTGAACCACCATACAAACAGGCTAAAGAAGAAAAATCACATGATTATATCAATTGATGCAGAAAAAGCATTTGACAAAATTCAAAATCCATTCATGGTAAAAATCTTTCAACAAACAAGGAATAAAGAGGAACTTCAACAACTTGATAAAGATTAACT
Organism: Perodicticus potto; assembly: GCA_963574655.1. Taxonomy (NCBI): domain Eukaryota; kingdom Metazoa; phylum Chordata; class Mammalia; order Primates; family Lorisidae; genus Perodicticus; species Perodicticus potto. The sequence goes on along the minus strand of CAUYRH010099559.1, from coordinate 4,403 downwards.
ACCAAAAAAACGAAAAACATAGCTAACATAATACTAATTTGGATGCTTTCATTCTAAGATCGGGAAGAAGGCAGTGAAGTCCACTTTCACTGCTCTTATTCATCACAATGCTGGACATTCCAGCCAGTACAAAAAGGCCAGAAAAGGAAAAGGCACACAGATTAAAGAAAAAACAAAACTTTCGCTATTTTCAGATGACATGCTAGTATATAGTGAATACCAAGGAAACTTTTTTTTTTTTTTTAAGACATAGTCTCACTGTGTAACCCTCAGTAGAGTGTTGTGGCATCACAGCTCACAGCAACCTCAAACTCTTGGGCTCAAATGATTCTCTTGCTTCAGCCTCCCAAGTAGCTGGAACTACAGGACCCCACCACAACACCCAGCTAATTTTTGTTGCAGTTGTCATTGTTGTTTAGCTGGCCCGGCTGGGTTCTGGTGCTGTAACCACTGTGCTATGGGCACTGAGCCAGGAAACTTATTAAAAATTGTTTTAAAATTTCAGATTACTATAAGGGTACATATGATTAGGTTATGTTCTTTGTACTTGTTAAGTAAAGTCCAAATTGTAGAAGGAAACTATTTTTTAAAACTCTTACAACTTATTAGTGAGTTTAGCAAGGTCACAGGTTATAAGCATACACAAATCAATTATATTTCTATATACTAACAATAAATGCATGGATGTGAAAATTTAAAATAGAATATAATTTAAAATTACTCAAAAAGACTTAGGTATATATCTAATAAAATATGCATAAAACTTGTATGTCAAAAACTATAAAATGAGGCGGTGCCTATGTCTCAAAGGAGGAGGGCATTGGCCTCATATACCAGAGGTGGTGGGTTCAGACCCAGCCTCTGGCCAAGAACTGCAAAAAAAAAAAAAACTATAAAATGCTGATGAGAAATTAAAGAAAATTTAAATAAATAGAGAGGCATACCATGTTCATAGATTTGAAGCCTCATTATACTAAAGATGTCAGTTCTACCCAAATTGGTACATATTTACCAGGGAAGAACTGCTGTTGCAGCTTGAGTTTGAAGGCAGTTTTCTGACAGAATTCCCTCTTCCTCAAGGAAGGTCAGTGTTTTTGTCAAGGTTTTCAACTGATTGGATAAAGCCCACCCACATAGTGGAAGGTGATCTACTTTATTCAAAATCTACTGATTTAAATGATAATCTCGTCTTAAAAATTCCTTCATAGCAACAACCAGACATATTTCATCAAATATCTGGGCACTGTGACCTTTAAGTTGACGCATAAAATCAACCATCACAAATCTCAAGCTAAGTCTCATACCTCATATAAACATCAACTCAAAATTGATCATAGACTTAAATGTTAAAAACTATAAAACACTTGAAAATAAGCAGGAGAAAATCTTCAGCATCTAGGACTTAGGCAAAAAGGTCTTAGACTTGATACCAAAAGCACAATCCGTAAAAGGAAAAGACAATAAATTGGGCCTGATCAAAACATAAAATTGTTGCTCCACAAAAGAGGATGAAAAGAGAAGACATAGAATGGGAGAAAATATTTGTAAACTATACATCTGAGCAAAGACTCATATCTAGAATATATGAAGAACTTTTAAAAACTCAACAGTAAAAAAATAAATCCAATTATAAAATAGACAAAGGACATGAGACATTTCACCAAAGAGGAAATATGGATGGTAAAGATACAAAAAGATGTTCACTATTATTAATCATTAGGGAAATGCAAATTAGACCACCATAAGATATCACTATATACCTATTTGAACAGCTGAAATAAAAAGGTGTCAATACCAAATGTTGGTGAGAATGTAGAGAAACTGGATCTTATGGACATTGCTGGTGGGAATGTGAAATGCAACAGCCACTCTGGTCAACTCTTTGGCAGTTTCTTATAAAACTAAACATGCAATTACCATAGGACCCAGTAATTACACTCCTGGGCATTTATCACAGAGAAATGAAAGCTTATGTCCACACAAAATCTTGTACATGAATGTTTATAGCAGATTTATTTGAAATAGCAAAGAAACAAAAACGACCAAAATGTCCTTTGATAGGTGAATAGTTAAACAAACTATGCTACAATAAAAAGGAATGAACAATAACTTAGATGAACCTCAAGGGTATTATCTTGAGTGGAGAAATTGTTTGCAAAAATATCTCCACTCCTCACTCCCCCGCCATTGCAAACACTCTAGATCCAATTCCTTAGGATTCAAAAGACAAGTTGGCAAAAAGGAGCATCCAAGTTATTTCAGTTTTGTGGCAGTGTATGAGAAGCAGCAATCTCTAAAGCAATGTTTCTTAAATATTATCTCATAATCTACAAGACACACACACACATTTCCAGGATGACAAGAGTTTCGCACAATGAGATTCCTGCCTCTATTGGCTCGTTTGCAAAGATGAGAGATAGAGACTCACCTGAGCCATGCTCACATGAGTGGAAAGGGTGAGGGCTGGTAGAAGCATAGGGAAAAGAGTAGCAGGAAAGAGAGGAAGTTAAAGTCAAGACAAAGTTGCCAGGAGATGCCTATACCAAACTGGGCTCCAGCTCGGTCATCGTGGTCTTGACAACTCCATCAACATGTGCTCACTGCTTTCCCCATCTGCGGCCCCAACTTTGAGTCTGACAACTGATAGGGAAATGTCTCTTCTTCAGAGAGGCTTTGCCAGATCCTAATACTAGGTTACATTCCTCTGTTATACATTCTTATAACACTTAAATCTAACCTTTATATCATTTATCACAATTGCAATTGCACATTTTTGAGATTAACTATTTAATGTTAAATAATGATGTGTAATTTTATCTATTTGATGTCTGTCTCCCATTTGGAACTATAAACTCCATGAACGTAGGAACCCCGTCTTAATTCCCTTTCGTATATTCCCAGCACCAAATACAATGCTGGTGCGAAGAACGTGGAGCTCAGTTCATATTCATTAGATGGATGCAGAGAATATTAAGGCCTGATTGAATTAAATATAGTTACTCAAATCCTATTAAGGAAAAATAAAATTTGATTTGTATTTATTTTCTCTGTTACAAAATAGGAAAAACATTACCTATCCCACATTGGATAAGATTGAATAGGTATGCGGATGCCCTGGAACAAAGAGTACTGTTCAACTCCATGAACTAAATAAAGATAATAAAGCAGTGTCTACCCTTTGAGTCTGGAGGCCCATTGTACATTCTTTGAGTTGTGGAATCTCAACCCCTGAATATGCTACACATGGAAATGTGGACATCAGTGCTCATGTCCATCCTTGGAGGGGTTTCTTTGGACTCACCAAAGATCCCTTGAAATCATCTAATAGAGACCAGGCATTGGAACTGTTTGCTAAGTTACAATGCTGATGCCTATAAAAGCTATTTAAGGACTGGTAGATATCCAAAATTATTATTCCCATCCCCCTCTATTTATATCTCCCAAGGGAAAGAGATTTTGACCTTAGGGCCTAAATGCTGTTCCTTATATTTCTCAAGGTTTCCCATTCCCTGTCACTCACATTGGAGCCCGCCCTGTCAGCTAAATAGGAAGCATAGATTCCTCCACTGGGAGAAATTGGGGAATTCGTATGTCCTTAGTCTGGACATTTCAGGGACAACTCCAAGCTGTTTGGCCTTTCACACATAAGCTTGCCTTCTCTTCTCAACATATCAATCATGATTTAGCCCCAGGCCACCTAGGCTTCCCTAACCTCCTTGCCCCAGTTCCCTTAAGGCAAACAAAGTCCTTTCTGGCTGAGTTCCACGTTTGGTCCCCAATGCTGGCCTCACAGCCACCTGACACCGAAGCCGTTGCTCAACCCTCCCTTGTTCTCACGCCTTGTGTTGTTTGAATTCATTTTTTCTCCCTGGGCCCCCAACTAAGTCAACTTTCCCCCCAGCTGCTCTTCCCCTTGCTGCTGCTCTTGATTGAATTAATCCATTCTTCCAAGTTTCTCTTTCTCACTTCCTCCATCCTTAAGCAGTCTGCAGGCTCCCCTCTCCACTGTCCAGTGAGATCATTTTCTTCACATTTCACCTGCTCCCTATCCCTAGCTTCCTACAGATTCCCCTCCGTAAGGAGGGTCTAACTTCAGTGCACACAGGACAAGGGAGAGGGTTATAGAAGAAAAAAGTGTACAACATACAAATCTTACTGGGTTTTAAGATGAGAGTAGTTTTCAGCAGAACAGCTAGAGCTGATCAAATCAAATCAGAGTCTCAAAAAATCTATTCAAGGATGTTTTATAACACTTTCCTGTGTGCATATTTTTTTTTAATTTTTTTTTGTGGGTTTTTTTTTTTTTTTTTTTTTTTTTTTGTTTTTTTTTAATTTGGGTGGAGACGTGTGATTTTGGGTGGTTTGTTTTTTTTTTTTTTGATTTTGCATTGTTGTTGTTATTT
>CAUYRH010099557.1:0-12868 GCA_963574655.1 Perodicticus potto | reverse complement strand
CCCACTGAATGTTTTTAACTGGATGGTCAAAGATCAAATAGCAATAGGTAGCTGGGTTCATCTCTTGGTTCTCTATTCTGTTCCATACATCTACCTCTCTGTTTTTGTGCCAAGACCATGCTGTTTTAATCACTATCAATTTATAGTATAGTGTGAGGACTAGTAGCATGATTCCTCCTGCTTTGTTTTTATTTCTGAGTAATGTCTTGGCTATTCGAAGTTTTTTCTGATTCCATATAAAATGATATATTATTTTTGCGAGATCTTTAAAATATGACAATGAAGCTTTAATAGGGATTGCATTAAAATTATATATTGCTTTGGGTAATACAGACATTTTGACAATATTGATTCTTCCCATCCATGAGCATGGTATGGTTTTCCATTTGTTAACATCTTCAGCTATTTATTTTCTTAAGAGTTTCATAGTTCTCTTTATAGAGATCTTTCACATCCTTTGTCAGGTAAACTCCCAAATATTTCATCTTCTTTGGCACTGCTGTAAATGGAATAGAGTCTTTGACTTTTTTTTCAGCTTGGCTATTTTGGTATATATAAAGGCTACAGATTTGTATATGTTGATTTATGAGTGTTGATTTTGTATCCTGAGACACTGCTGTATTACTTGATCACTTCTAAGAGTTTTGTAGTAGAATCCCTGGTATTTTCCAGATATACAATCATATTATCTGTGAAGAGTGAAAGTTTGATCTCTTCTGACCCTATATGTATAACCTTGATCGCCTTTTCTTCCCTAATTTCAATGGCTAAAACTTCCATTACAATATTGAAGAGTAGTGCAGACAATGGGCAACCTTGCCTGGTTCCTGATCTGAGTGGAAATGATTTCAATTTAGCTCCATCTAATATGATATTGGCTGTAGGTTTACCGTAGATGGCCTCTATCACTTTAAGAAATGACCCTTCCATACCCATTTTCTTAAGTGTTCTGATAATGAAGGGATGCTGGCTATTATCAATAGCTTTTTCTGCATCAATTGAGAGAATCATAAGGTCTTTGTATTTTAGTTTATTTATGTGCTGAATTTTGTACATTTACATATATTGAACCAGCCTTGAGACCCTGGGATAAAAACCACATGGTCGTGGTGTATAATTTGTTTAATTTTTTTGCTAGATTCTGTTTGTTAGGATCTTCTTGAATACTTTTGCATTAATATTCATTAGTGATATTGGTCTATAATTTTTTTTCTTGTTGGGTCTTTTCCTGGTTTGGGGATCAAGGTGATGTTTGCTTCATAGAATGTGTTGGGTAGTATTCCTTCTTTTCCTATATTTTGGAAAAGGTTGAGTAATATATGTACTAATTCCTCTTTAAAGGTTTGGTAGTATTCTGATGTGAAGCCATCTGGTCCCAGGCTCTTCTTTTTAGGGAGATTTTGTATAATTGATGCTATTTCAGAACTTGATATAAGCCTGTTCAACATTTCCACTTCATCCTGGCTAAGTCGTGGAAGCCAGCGTGCTTCCAAGTATTGGCCAATTTCCTTCAGATCTTCATATTTCTGAGAATAAAGTTTCTTGTAATATTCATTAAAGATTTTTTGAATTTCTGAGGAGTCTGTTGTTATTTCATCTTTACCATTTCTGATTGATAAAATTAGAGATTTTACTCTTTTTTTCCTGGTTAAATTAGCCAAATGTTTACCTATTTTATTGACCTTTTCAAAAAACCAACTTTTTGATTTGTTGATCTGTTGAAAAATTCTTTTGTTTTCAATTTCATTTAATTCTGCTCTAATTTTGGGTATTTCTTTTCTTCTGCTGGATTTAGGATTAGAATGTTCTTTCTTTTCCAACTGCTTGAGATGCCCCATTAAGTTGTCGACTTCCTCTCTTTCCATTCTCTTGAGGAAGGCTTGTAAAGCTATAAATTTCTCTCTTCGGATTGCCTTTGCAGTATCCCAGAGGTTCTGATAGTTAATATCTTCATTATCATTTTATTCCAAAAATTTGGTAATTTCCTTCTTGATCTCGTCAATGACCCATCTATCATTCAGCACAAGGTTAATTAGTTTCCATGTGTTTGTATGAGTGTGCAAATTCCTGTTGTTACTGAGTTCCACTTTTATTCCATGATTGTCCGAGAAGATGCAAGGAATAATTTCTATTCTTTTAAATTTGTTGAGGTTTGATTTGTGACCTAAGATGTGATCTATTTTGGAGTATGTTCCATGGGCTGATGAGAAGAGTGTGCATTTAGTTTTGTTAGGATGAAATGTTGTGTAGATGTCTGTTAAATCCAATGCTGAATGGTTAGGTTAAAATCTAAGATTTCTTTGCTTAACTTCTTATTTGGAGGATCTATCCAACACTGTTAAAGGGGTGTTAAAATCTCCCACTATTATGGAGCTTGTGGAAATCAAGTTGGTCATGTCTGTTAGAGTTTCTCTTACAAATTGAGGTGCATTTTGGTTGGGTGCATAAATATTAGTAATTGAAATCTCATCGTATTGAGTGTTGCCCTTAACAAATATGAAGTGTCCATCCTTATCTTTCCTCACTTTTGTTGGTGTAAAACTTATTGTATCTGCAAACAAAATTGCAACACTGGCTTTTTTCTGATTTCCATTTGCCTGGAATATAGATGACCATCCCTTCATCTTGAGTCTGTATTTATCTTTTAAGGTAAGATGATATAACCTAGTGTTTTGTTAGTCTTAAGTGTGCAAAAAAAGACTCTGTGTGTAGAGTGTGTAGCATTAATAACATTAATAATGTTACCCTATTAATATTATTCAAAGTCTTATTTACATATCAAGTATACATCTGATTATGAAGGAATAATGTGCACCTGAATTACCTAGAGATCTTGTTAGAATAGAGATTCTGCTTCAGTAGGTATGGAGTGGGCTTTAAGATTCTGCAGTTCTTTCTCTGAGTTCCTTATAAGCTCCCAGTGACATCCATGTTGCTGGTCTGTCAACCTCACTTTGAGTAGCAAGGGCTTCAGCCTATATTGGTCTTTTGTGCCTTGGAGACTGACTTCCCTGTAGAAAGTGGCCCAACCTGTATGCATTCTTCTCCCTTAGAATAGATTGGCACTTCCAAGTTTCCATTAAATGTTTACTTCTTTTATTTTCTCTGTAATTCCAACTTTTAAAATGCCACATTCTTTAATTTCTTGATGTGCAGTTTTTTTATAAATAGAAAATGATCTTTTTTTGTCTTGAATTATACCCTGTATATTTCATAAAATGGTTTCATAAAAACCATTTTGATTTCTTTTTGTTTGAATTTCCCCAATATATGCCTAAAACATGATAGGTGCTCACTAAATATTGTCACCATCTTTTTATTTTTGACCTCTACTATTTTATTTCAAGAAGTATTTTATTTTAACCTATTCTAGAGTCTCTTGACGAGTATCAAAAATCTCTCCTCTAGATTGCTAATCTGACATCAGCAGTGTCAATTCTATGCTTTACTACATCCAGTTGAGGTTTTCTTTGTTAGTTTGTTTGCTGTATCTCTAGCTCATTGCACAAGTTCCTCATTCACTTGGATTAGACTTTGAGTCCAGCCTTTACCCTAGCTTAATGGGTCAAAGCATCTATTTCTCAGAGGTGTTATCATTCATATACTTGGTGAAGACCAATGAAGCAACTGCTTTCCAAAATTATAATTTGTTGGGGGGCACAATAATAAGACGGACTTAACTAACAAATGCAATCAGTGTAACCAAATCTTTGTATCCTCAATGAAACACACACAATAAAAAAAGAAGAAGAAAGGCCAGGTACTGTGACTCACACCAATCATCCTAGCACTCTGGGAGGCCAAGGTGGGTCGAGCTTGAGCTCATGAGTTCGAGACCAGCCTGAGCAAAAAGTGAGACCCCATCTCTACTAAAAATAGAAAAACTGAGGCAGGAGGATAACTTAAGCCCAAGAGTTGGAGGTTGCTGTGAGCTAAGATGTCATGGCACTCTACCCAGGGTGATAACTTGAGACTCCAGGGTGATAACTTGAGACTCTCTCTCAAAAAAAAAAAAAAGGAAAATAAAAAAAAATTACAATTTCTTACATAAAGTTATATATATAGTTATTTTCTTTGGTGTTTTGAGGTGGTATTTACCTCCTTTATGCTGCAGTATCCTTTTGAAAGCCCCAATTTAGTTTCTTCTTGTTTACTTTTTTAAAAATTTTATATATATCTCCAAAAACTTCATCTGTCAAAAGATAGGATGAGTGGAACTATTTGTTTTGTAGCTAAAGCTAAATACTTAATTCATGTGGACAGCACCTAGCCAGTCAATGTACAGTTCTTAATTGAGCAGCATAATGTGTGGAACTACAATGGTTCCTCATGAACCATTACCACATACTAACTCTGCACACTGCATTACTTTTCCTTAGATCACAAAGTGTCCCAAGATGCCATGTGCTTTCTACAGATCCCTTACATACAATATATTATATTCGTGAAGAAGCCAGTATGGAGAAAGACAGGCAGTGATGTTGCAAGATGTGGCTAGAGAAAACAAGATAATTCTAGTGGGCAAAGACAATATTTCATGATCAGTTCAAGGATTACCAAATTTCCCAGTGGTCAGTAGAGCTCTTCAAACTAAAAAGGGCATAGAGAAGAGAGGTAAAACAAAATATTTTCCCATTTCCTTTGGCAATATTAATTCTCAATCTGGTTCAAAGCTGATGTGTGTGGTATGACTCTGGTAAGCTTCCTCAATACAGATGAAAAATCTATTCTGACTGTGGTCTTTGAATTTATACCAAGGATGCCATGTTTTGGTAGTCATTGTTAGCTTTTTTGGATGGAGACATAGGGAGTATAGCTACTCACCTATCATGTGAACCCAGTAATTTCATCCAAAATGTAATAACCTAGATGTTAGCCCAATAATTTAGCTCCAAAATGCAATAACCTTCATACCTAAGAAACCTGGGATCAGAACATATTGGTGAAGTGTACTAGAAAAAGCATGACATTCCCTTTCCAGACATTTCAAGAACCTTTTGTTTTGTCATATAGAATGTAATTTAGACTACATAATCCCAGCTTACTATAAAATTTTTGTAAAAAACTTCAAAATGAAATAGAAATATTTTTATTTTTCCTACAGAGTTTCAGAGTCAGAAAAGAAGTTCTCAAATATTCCAAAGGCATAAGATTTAGAAGGCTAATGGTTAGAATACTGTCATTAAGTTCAGAGTAACTACACAATTCTAAAATTATAAAATAAACATATGGAAACTGAAATCAAAAGTTTTATGGTAGAAAAAGAAAAACAATTATGATATTTTCCTTAATTCTCCTTCCTAACATGTTCATATTCTGTATAAGCTGGCACACATGTTCTTTTTAGTTATTTATTTGCTTCTAGAAGAGTTTTACAAACTGGCCTTCTGATAACTTTTACTGAACTTTTCAGACTCTTGAGAATATTAATTTATATGAGGCATACACCCTGCTGTTAAGCCTTGTTGGTGTTTATTCCAACCATGATAATGTGATTGGAAGAAAACCTAGAGACTCTGACTCAGTGACTCAGTGATCACTGGGCCTGATCCTTTTCCTGCTCCTAGAAACTGTTGCATTCCAAGATTTTAATTCCAAGAGAACAAGATTAAACATTTCTTTGTCTTCTTTTTAAGGGCAGAGGCTCTGAAACAAAGTTGAAATGTGTGGCATCATGCCACCTGGAACATGGCCACATAGAATGAGAAACTCTTTTTTATTTTTTCCTTCTCTTTGTCCAGAAGTACAAGCAATGCACAGAGGAAGCCTCAGATGGTTGGGTGTATACATACACTACTCTATATATATGTCTGGGAGGGCTTGTCTCCTAGAGACCAGGTGATTTTCATTTATTTTTCATGTGGGAACCCTGCAGTTATATAAGTGCTGCAAACCATTCAATAAGCATGTGATAAGCTCAGGCAGCATGACAGAGATGGTCGTCCAGAAGGAGAGTAAGCAGATATTTCCACTCAACAACTATGACCTTCAACTGTGACCAAAAACAAAGAAAAAAAGGAGATTTAAAAGCCATCAGAATTTTTCACCCAGCTTCACAGCTAGCCTTCTGGATTAGAATTGTTTCTGTCTCTACCATCTTCTACTGTCTGAGTGTGCTATGGGCCCTGACCAGGGAGGGAGTCAACAGTGGAAATAATGAGACCGTATACCAACTTAAGGCATAAAGTCTGAGAAGCCTGGAGAGGCATACATCTTCTCACACTGAGTAGCAGATTGAGGCAATGCCGCCAATCCAACCTCTTAGGGGTCTTTTGTTATGCTCAAAAAATAGGATTAGAAGAAAAGCTTGGTTCCCAGAAAGGTGGGATAATCTGGAACACAGGATAAAGAAACATCTGGAATGGTCCGATAACGTGTATCTAGAAAAGAGGAGGAGGAAAGTAGGTTTTGTCCCTGCAGGGCAGATATCTTAACTAACTCTAATCTAAACTGCTGATCAGGAGTCCAAAGATCTTAACCCACCAGTTCTGCTGATCCTCCACACAGGGTTGGTCATGTTGACATTCCCCTGACTAGGCTGCCTCCAGGCTGAGCTCTGCTTTTTTCAGTGACCTAGGGGGAGCCGCAGCGATGGCCCATCTGCATGCTTTTCCCTGAAATGGAGACCCATGAAGAGATCAGTCTATCTACCTCCCACACTTCTAAGACTTTCTCAGTTGACCCAAAATATGTATATGTTTGGTGGTCAGGGAAATATGGATTAATATTGTTGCTATTTACTTCCCAACACATAAAATAGGACTTTGAAGTAAGACAAAAAAACATAAAAGCCAAGCTTTTTAGGGGCGACAATTTTCTCAATCCTTTCTAATTTTTCGGTTTTCTGTTTTTTTTTTTTTTAAACCTGTAGAAGACTCATATTTCTGACTGAAAGCAACACCTCTCTCTTCCACCCATAAATGTCAGGGCTTTCTGCACAATCACAGGAAGAGGCTGTGATGCACAGGGAGGGAGGGAAGCCAGTTCGTCTGGTACTAGGGAGTTGTGGGATAAAGAGGGGAAAGGGAGAAGGAGAAAGCCATCAGATGTAAGTGTCTTGACCCCACTCTGGCTTCAGCCAGGCTTGGGTATTAGGAAAGAGAGATCACTGTGGGAAGAGGGAGATGCTGAGTCTTGTTTGGGCCTATGCAGAGAGCCCAGCCAGAAAGCACCCAGCCCTACTTGGGGCAGAGTCACTTCAGAGTTTAATTCAGCACAAAGAATGGTTAGACAGAAATTAGCCCTGAGGTTTTAATTTTCAGGGCAGCTTTTTGTCACTACAAGGCAGGGATAGAAACTAAATATGCCATTATCTCCTTATTACAGGGTATAGAGCCAGAGGAGGGAAATGACTGAACATCAGGCAACTTAAGAGCCAGATGACAGCCCTGCCCACAGGGCCTGGATCTGTGAGGTGTACCAGATTCACCAGCTGTAGCTTGGGATGGACCATCAGAGCAGGAGGCCAGTTAGGGGACAGGGATTTGTTGTCACAGCCAAAGGTAAGGTGAGCTGAGCGATTAGGAGAGCAACCCTGGGCTCTAGCCAGCCAAAATAAACCAGATCAGAAGCTCCGTCAGAGGAGGCCCTGCTGCTACAAGTGCAGTAGGCGAGCGGCACCCAGGCACACAAGGGCATGTTTGGAAGACAGGGAAGGAAAGAAACGCAAGTGCCAAGAAGCCCATCTTTCCCCAGGCAAGGAGGTCTTGAAGTCTTCCTTCACCCAGATGCCCTGGGAAAGAATCACAGAACAGAGAGACTTTGGGAAACTAGGCATTCCTTTTAACAAAAGATAAAGGGAACAACCTGAAAGAATTATTTCAGTCACTGCAGTGGCCTACATTTTTTTAGACATAATTTTAAAAATACACTTGACTGCACATATTAGATGTATTATAAATGCATATGTTTTCAAACCTGTTACAAATGCCAATAGAATGAATGAATGAACTAAATAAAATAAAGAGAAAAGTAACCAAGATGTTTAAAATGACTTATCTTCTTAAATAGTAGAGCATCCCAGTGGAAGAAATATTAAAACCTGAACTATTGTTATAGCATTAAGATTATGACTCCTTCTCACGTGTTAGTCCCAGTGTGGATGAGCCTGAGAAAAATATTATGAAATGTATATGTCTGTGTGTGTGTGTGTGTGTGTGTGTGTCAATATACTTTGTCAGTTGTTGTTTACAACTGAAACTCTTAGAATTCAAAATTAACATCCTTACCTGTGAGCTTCTTATAGACACCAGAAAAAGTTTCAACCTTGTGCCGTGGTTGTTCTGCTGGGCCTTGTCCAACTGCACCTTTATGAGCCAGCTGCCATCAATTTCATGCAGATTCTCTTGCCCACAATTTCACTTGGGAAGACCAAGTCCTCAAGGATTGCATCGTGCACAGCTGTCAGAGTGCAGCTCCTGGGATGCTTTTGCTCATTTTTTTGTACGGCTTTTTTGAGTTAGCTTAGGCAGAATTCTCCTCTGGGCAACGAAGACAATGTGCTTCCCACTGAACTTTTTCTCCAATTCGCCCACTAGCTGGACTTGAATTTTCTGGAAAGGTTTCAGTTGAGGAACAGGAACAAAGGTTATAATAGCTTTCCACCCACCACCAACTTCAACTTCTTTGGCTGAGGTTATATTCAGCTCCCAGAGCTGAGCCTTGACGTCCGAGTTTATCTCCAGCTCCAGCAGGGCCTGGGAAATGCCTGACTCGAACCCCTCTGGCTTCTCGCCATTGGGCTTCACAGTCTTGGTGCTGGAGCTGAATATGGCCTTCTCCTTGCAGAGAGAGCCGGCTGAGAAAGACAGTCCAAGTCTCACCAGAGCTCGTCATATTCTGGGCCTCTGCAGCAGATATCATTTGTCTTCAAGTGTCTTCTCTCAAGACTCAACATTTTACTTAGTTTTCAGATTTATAATGCTTTTTAAACTATTACAAATATCTTGCTTTCAGGGAAAACTCTAATACTAATTGTAAATCTCAGGATAACAAATTTTTTAATGCTAAATGATAAAAGGGTTAGTACATTTAAAAGTACTTCATATTTAACCAAATCTAGTTTCTATCACAAATATTTTATATAAGACACAAAAAAAGTTAAAGTAAAAAGATCTAACACTTACCTATTGTGTGACTTGAGCAAGATACTTAACCTTTCTGAGTGTGTTTCTTTGTTTGTGGAAAAATGGAGAACTAATCATTGCTCTACCAGATCCATTCATTTTGAAAGAGACCACATTAGTGGAAGTGCTTTATTTTCTTTGAAGAATATAGTTGTAATCATTATGTTAGGATTGCCCTGAGATACCATGTGTGCACTGATTCATAATCCTTTGATAGCAACGCCACTGTGAGATCTAGAGAAAGGAAGAGTGTCTAAATGCTCATGTAAAATACTGCGGTCTTACAATGCTATGTAACTCCCCTCCTAAACAACTTCTAAAGTGAAGGTTGGTAGGGACTTAAGCACAGGTGAGATAGATTTGCAGAGCACAGCACAATCTTCCAAATGGTTGGGAGGGTACCTATGGGCCCTACACTGGCACCTTATTTTTGTTTACAGAGATAAGGAAAGAGGTGAGTTGAAATTAAGGTTAGTAATGTAATGCAACAGTATACAAGTATCTCTTCTGCCTCAGAGAGCCCTAGTGCTTTCTAAAAATGAAAAATAGAACATATAGAGTCAAGAATTCCTATTTTTGATAGTTCCCCCCAAATTGTCACCCTGTTCATTTTCACATCTTGTGTTCATGGTAATAGGAATACTGACATTTTGCTTACCAGTCCCTTGAGAGATTGTGAATGGTACTTATATGATTGATAAGCTCACGTACCATGTAAAACCCGTGCTACAGCTTGAATGGTTATATGTGGGTAATGATAAATCTTGCTTTGCCAGGGACAACTATTATTTTTGCAAAGTAATTACTAATAGCTTACCTTTTACTCTTAGAAATATTCTAGTTTAGACATTGCATTATATGATCCCCCTACTTATGCCTGTATGTGAACCAACACTCGGACACCCGGAGTTCCTCAATAAAACCTCGATTTAGTTAGCTGCAAAGTCTTCCTTGGTATAAACGTAAGTAAATTTCAAGAATTAGAACTTCATGTTAGTTGTTAAACCAACAGCTCTAATGTTGATGGCCTATTTCAGTGATATTGTAGCAATTCAAAGAATAATACAGAGCAATTAACTTTACTACTTTATGGATCATAAAAGTTAATATAGGAAAGCAAACATCAGGTGACTTAAAAGATTTGATAGAATCATAAGAAGATTATTCTCAGCAGATGAATTAGAAGAAATCAAAGTCTATCTTTGATAACCACGTAATGTTTAAATATCAACCATTTCTTTGAGTATCCTGAGTATTTTTTTAAAAATTAAACCACATAATGTTTAAATATTAACCATTACTTTTTGAGTATCATGAGTATTTTTTTTTTTTTGAGACAGAGTCTCACTATGTTGCCCTTGGTAGAGTGCAGTGGTGTCAGAGCTCACAGCAACCTCAATCTCTTGGGCCTAAGCAATTCTCTTGCCTCAGCCTTCCAAGTAGTTGGGACTACAGGTGCCCACCACAACATCCGGCTATTTTTTGTTGCAGTTGTCATTGTTGTTTAGCTGGCCAAGGCCAGGTTCAAATCTGCTACCCTTGGTGTATGTGGCTGGCACTGTAACCATTGTACTCCAGGCACCTAGCCTCATCTGAGTATCTTAATGAATGTTCCAATTCATTAGAAATGAACACATACTATATCACTATTGGATATAATATTGGATATGATGTTCCATTAATTATTAATTAATTAGATCAAGGTGTTAGGTAACGGGTTGTTAAGGTCCAGTTTGTCTTTATTGATTTTATTTTCTTTCTTTTTTTTTTTTTTTTTTTTTTTTTTTTGTTTGTTTGAGACAGAGCCTCAAGCTGTCCCCCTGGGTAGAATGCCATGGCATCGCAGCTCACAGCAACCTCCAATTCCTGGGCTCAAGCAAGTCTCCTGCCTCCGCCTCCCAAGTAGCTGGGACTACAGGTGCCCGCCACAACACCCGGCCATTTTTTTGGTTGCAGCTGTCATTGTTGTTTGGCGGGCTTGGGCTGGATTCGAACCCGCCAGCTCAGGTGTACGTGGCTGGAGCCTTAGCCTTATTGATTTTCTTCCTAATTCTTTTATCAAGTACTGATACAAATGTGCTGAATTCACTCTAATAGTTACATTTTCCTATTTCTCCTTTCAATTGTAGCAGTTACTGTTTTGTGTACTTTGAAGTGCGGTTAGGTACACATACATTAAGGATTGCTATACATTTTTGGTGAGATACCTCCATCATTATGTAACGTTCTTCATTATCCCTTGTGATCATCTTTGTTCTACAGTATGTCTTGCCTGAAATAATCATAGTTATACCATCTTTGTTTTGATTAATCTTTCAATGGTGTCTTCATGTTTAGGTGATACTCAGATGGTTTTTGTTCTTTATTCTGTTAATGTAACATATCACACTTATTGCTTTGCACATGTTGAACCATTCTTGTGTCCCAGTAATAAATCCCACTTGATTGTGATGAATATTCCCTTTAATGTGCTGTTGAATTCAGCTAGTATTTTTTTGAAGACTTTTGCATCTGTGTTCATTAGGGATATTGGCCTGTAGTTTTCTTTCCCTATAATATTTTTGCCTGGCTTTGGTATTAGTTGTTTAAATACTTGATAAAATTAAACAATAACACCATTAGATCTTGGGCTTTTCTTTGATGAGAAACATTTTACTATTGCTTCAAATTTCTTCACTCCTAATTGAGCTGTTCAGGTTTCTTATTTCCTCAAGATTTAGTCTTAGTAAATTAATATGTCTATAGATTTTTACTTTTTTTTCTTTTTTTTGCTGTTTTTGGCCGGGGCTGGGTTTGAACCCACCATCTCTGGCATATGGTGCCAGTACCCTACTCCTTTGAATCACAGGCACCGCCCTATAAATTTGTACTTTTTAAGGTTAATTTGTTGGCATAGTAATTATTGATTATTCATAGTAATCTCCTAGGATCTTTTGTATTTTTGTTGTATACATTCTTTCTTTCATTTTTTATTTTATTTGAGTCTTTTTTCTAAGTTTTTGCCTTAGTTTTTTTCTTCTTAGTCTAAAGTTTGCCAATTTTGCTGATCTTTTCAAATAATCAACTCTTACTTTCATTAATCTTTTTCTGTTGTTTTCCTAGTCTCTATTTTGTTCACTTCTACTCTGATCTCTATTTTTCCTTCATTCTATTAACATTAGACTCTGTTCTGTTTTTCTAGTTTCTTAAGGCATAACATTAGGTTATTTGAGATCTTTATTCTTTTTTTATGTAGGCATTTATTGCTATAAACTTTCTTCTTAGAGTTATGTTGCTATGTCCCATAGCATTAGCCGGTTCTGTTTCTGCTTTTATTTGTCTCAAGATATTTTTATATTTCCCTTTCAATTTTTTCATTAATCCATTGATTGTTCAGAAACATGTTTTTTTAATTTTCATGAATTTGTTAATTATGTGAAGTTCTTGTTATTGATTTCTAGTTTTATACCTTTGTAGTCAAAAAAAGATACCTGATGTGATTCTGATCTTACATTGGTTAAAACATGTTTTGTGGCCAAACATATGACCTCTCATGGAGAATTTTCCATGTGGATTCTTTTTTTTTTTTGTAGTTATTATACCTGTTATCCTGTCAGTTTGGGTTTTTTTTTTTTTTTTTTTTATTAAATCATATCTGTGTACAATAATTCAGTCATGGGGTACAGTGTACGGGCTTCAGATACAATCAGAGATATTTTCATCAACCTGATTGTGATAGCATTCAAGAGACTTTCTCATTACTT
>CAUYRH010099556.1:0-13869 GCA_963574655.1 Perodicticus potto | reverse complement strand
TTTCTTGTAGTATTCAGAGATAATCTCTTATATCTGTGTGGCATCTGTTGTTATTTCCCCTTTATCATTCCTGATTGAGGTTACTAGAGATTTTACTTTTCTGTTTATAGTTAGTCTGGCCAAAGGTTTATCTATTTTATTTGCTTTTTCAAAAAAACAACTTTTTGTTTTGTTAATTTTCTGAATGATTTTTTTTGTTTCATTTCATTTTTTCAATTTCATTAATCTCTGACTTAATTTTGGCTATTTCTTATCTTCTGCTGGGTTTAGGGTTAGATTGTTCATGTTTTTCCAATTCCATAAGATGGTCTGCAAGTGTGTTGATGCGCTCACTTTCTGTTTTTCAAAGGCAGGTTTCTAGCGCATTAAATTTTCCTCTCAGGACTGCTTTTGCTGTATCTCAGAGGTTTTGGTAACTTGTGTCTTCATTGTTGTTATGTTTGAGGAAATTAACAAATTCCTCTTTTATCTCTTCCTGAACTCAACTATCATTCAGCATAATGTTGTTTAGTTTCCAAGACACTGTGCAGGGATGAACATTTTTGGTGGAGTTGAGCTTCACTGTTATATCCTTGTGGTCTGAGTAGAGACATGGTATAGTTTCTGTTCCTTTAATTTTTGTGTGGTTAGATTTGTATCCTAGGATGTGATCTATTTTTGAGCATGTGCCATGAGCTGATGAGAAAAAAAGTATATTCTTTTGCTTTGGATGGTGTGTTGTCTATATTTCTATTAATCCCATTTGTTCTAGGGTCATGTTTAGGTCCTTTGTATCCTTGTTTAATTTCTGTTTAGAGCAGTTGTTCTCAACCTTCCTAATGCCACAACCCTTTAAAACAGTTCCTGTGGGTCACAACCCACAGGTTGAGAACTGCTGGTTTAGAGGATCTCTCCAGTTCTGTCAGAGGGGGTTTGAAGTCCTCAACTATTAAGGTGTTATGGGATATCACATTGCTCAGACCCCTCATGGTCTCTTTCATAAATCTGGGAGCATTTAAGTTGTGCATAAATGTTTGTATTTCTTATCTAAAGTTGCTTTTAATCCACTTGTATCTGAGAATAAGATTGCAACCCCTCCTTTCTTCTGATTTTCATTTGCTTGAATTATTGTTTTCCATCCCTTAATCCTGAGTCTTGATTTGTCCTTCAGGGCAAGGTGTGTCTCCTGGAGACAGCATATGGATGGCTTGTGTATTTTTTTTATTTTTTATTTTTTATCCAGTCAGCCAGCCTGTGCCTCTTCAGTGGGGAATTCAATCCATTGACATTTATTGTTTAAGGATGTTGAAGATGGTTGACCATGCTCTTCTGGCTTGGAAAGGTTCATTTGAAACGTCTGCTGTCATCCTGATAGCTCTGACCTTGCAGGTCAATTGGCACTTGTTCCTAGCTGCTTGCAGAATTTTCTCCTTCATCTTGACTTTGGACAGGTTCATTACAATGTATCCTGGAGAGGCTCTGTTCAAATCAAGATGACCCAGGGTTTGATATCCATCTGAAAGGAGTATGTCAGAAAAACTTGGAAAATTTTCATTAATTATACTCTCCAGTAGGGTTTTCATACCTTTGGAACAATCTTCTTCCCCTTCAGGGATTCCTATTATCTGTATGTTTGAATGCTTCATGGCTTCATGTAGTTCTCTAAGTGCCTGCTCTGCTGTCTCTCTCTTCTTTTCTGACTCTGTAACTACCTGTGTTAACTTAAAGACTTTATCCTCTAAATCTAAAGTTCTTTCTTCTCCATGATGTAATCTATTTTTAATACATTCTACTGCTTCTTTACATTCCCTGATTGTCTCCTTAATTTCTTTGAGCTCATCCTTATGTTTTCTATATTCTACATATCTCTCATCTGACTTTTGGTTCTGTCTTTTTGTATTTTCTCATCTATTCCCTTTATTGTCTTAATCATCCATATTTTAAATTCCCTTTCTGTCAGATCCATTAATTCTTTATAGGATGAGTCTTCTGTAAAAGCTGCCTTGTGGTCCCTTTGAGGAGTTGCCCTATCTTGGTTCTTCATGGTGCTGAATTTTTCTTTTGGTTCCTTCTCATGTGTGCTTTCTTCTTGTTCACTTCCCTGTGCACCTCTTTCCTTCTCAGTTCTTCCTTTGCTTCAACTTACCTTGTTTCAGAGTTTAGGTGAGTAAGAGGCCTCTGGGTATGGGGTCAGAATTTAGAGGAGGGTTGGAGCAACAAAGGAGAAGCAAGAGGAAAGAAAAAAAGCAGGAAAAAATAAGGAAAGAATAAGGGAATCCAAAAGGAAAGAAGAAGAAAAGAAAATGGGGAATAACAGAAGAAAATTGAAAAACGGGAGAGAGGGAGGACAGGAAGGAAGGATGAGAGTGATAGAAGAAATGTTATTTTTTAGCCTGGTGCTAAGGCCACACCTATAGCTCAAGGGTTTTGTGGAGCTTGGCTCAGTTGTTTCCTCCAAGTCAGGCACTCCTTACCAGCCTGAACACAGCCAGACTCTTCCCCTGCCAAAATTAGGAACAGAAGGAAAAAGAGCAGACACAAAAAGCAAGAAGGAAAACTTGAGTAGGGATGAAACAAACAAAAAGAGAATGAAAAATAGAAGTGTTCTACAGTGTGATCTTCCTAATAATTTTTTCCTGGGGCCAATGGTAGAATGCTCTCATGGCCTCCTTGTGCCAGACTACTGCTGAGGTTTACCTGCCAGACCACAGCTGTTTCACACCCAACCTCAGCAAAGAAAAGGTGGAAAAAGAAGAAAATATAAATATAAAGCAAAAATATAAATAAATAAAAAAATTGAACAAAAGGGGAAATAGAAAAAATATTAAAATAAGAATAGACAAAGGAAATTAAACGTACTGTTGAATCAAATAAAGGAGAGAAAGGGAAGAGGAATAAAGTAAGAAATAAGACAACAAAGCAAGAAGAAAGACAAAAAAGAAAGAAAGAAAAAAGGTGAGGGGAATATCTTAGCTAATGCAGAAGCACATTTTGTGGGAGAGATGAGAAGAGTAGAAGAGTCTCTATCAACTGAGAGCATGCTGAAGAGTGAAGTAGGGAGACAGAATAAATCAAACTAAAATTCTTCAACCAAAAAAAATATAGGAGCCCTTGCTCTTGTTGAATGTAAAAATGGAATTTAGGAAAAGAACCAACCAAACAACTTAGCAAAAAACCAAACACATTGAAACAAGATGATAGAAGCTCAAATAGCTGATGTAAACAATATCAGCAACCAATAGAGGAAAAAAGGAAGAGAAAAAAATTAACAGTGACAACTACAATATCAAAACAAAGAAAAGAAAAGAAAAAGAAAAAGAAAATACAACAGGGCGGCGCCTGTGGCTCAGAATAGGGCGCTGGCCCCATATGCCGAGGGTGGCGGGTTCAAGCCCAGCCCCGGCCAAAAACTGCAGCAACAACAAAATACGACAACAACAAATAATATTTATATATAAACATACACATATATATAAGGTAGGGATCTGATTTAGTATCAATGTATTTATTTTGCAATATACTTGCTGTACACTAGGTGGCGCAGTGAATTTGGGGGATTAACATACAGCTGTTAACCTCTCTCTGGTTTCCAGGCTTAGACCTGTTTCCCAGTAAATTGTTCCTGGTGATCACCGGTTAACCTGCTCAGCACTCAGACCCCGCTGATCTGGGATTCCATAGCTCTCAAAAAATCTTCTGAGGCAGGTCTCACAGATTCCCCCGACAACAGTTCCCATGGAGTTTGTGAGTCCCTGGGCTGGTGATGAGTGCAGGACCACTCCCCACAGGTGGAACTCAGACTGCTGTGCCTTAGGACCCCAGCAAGAGGCCCACCTTCAAAGCCTTCTGGTGACCCTTATGAAAATGGTGGCCTGCTGTCTGGGAACTTTGCCTATATGGATGTCGCACCTGCTGCCAAACCATGGCAAGACCATTCCAGACAGCACTGCAATCTGGCCACCAAATTCTGCTCTGGAGTGCACACTTCTCCAATCTTTCCACTCAAATCCTACCTTCCCCCAGTGACCTAAAACTGCAAAAGGCTTCTTCTGGGACCTCTGTGGGGGTGCTGGCCACCACTGCCACTGCTACTGCCAGGGTGGGCTTACAGAAACTTGCCTAGGGTGCTGGGTCTCTGAATCTCTGGCTTTCCCTCCAAGTCCAATATTCCACCACCTTGCTGCACACCCCGAACTACTACTCCATGCCAATATTCCACATCGAGTATGATGCAGCCCTCTTCCTCTGCCCTGTTGCTCCAGGAGAGCTCAGCTCAACATCTTTCCCATCTGCCATCATGCTCTGCCCTTAGACTGTATTTATTCCATTAAAAGGAATTTGGAGTGGAGAGCTCCCAAGACTTTGCACTTTGAAGTTGCAGAACTAATATCCATATGTGTTATCATATCAGCCCCTTGTATAAATAATGACTAACATGGGAACAAGATTGTCATATGCAGTCTTTGAACCATGAATAAAAATGTTTTAGTTTTATTTTTTTCCTGATCCCAAACTCCATAGACCTACATTAAAAGCAAATTCCATCCAAAATAGTTACTGAATTGTTACCTGAGCATTGAAGGGAGTGGGCTAGTTCTGTTGCCATAACTTGTATGATCAGGCCAATACGAAGTCGAAACATTTCAGCAAAGAGGCCAGGCTGGGTTCGCATATACATGGCTAAATATACCATGATTTCCTGTATACAGAATGAATATAGACAAAAATTATGGTCCTGACCTCATAATGCCTAGTCATCTTTGGAAATTGACAGATGAATTAAAAGCAAACTTTAAAATATTTATCACCATATTAAGCTTTGCAATTTTGCTTACCTGTGTAAGGATTGAAATACTCATGTCCCCTTCACTGGCTTCATCTATAAGCTGAGTGAGTGCCTCATAGGGCAGAGGTCTAAGGAAGAAGACAGTGAAGAAAGACAAAATTCTACAACCACTTAAAATAAACATAATTATGTTGCAAAAATAACAAATCTAGGTCTAAAGCATTAACTCAACATTTCATCATTATCAGTAGCATTCTGGTTCTTTCAGTCTTGAAAGATCACTCACTGCGGGCAGCACCTGTACCTCAGTGAGTAGGGTGCCAGCCCCATATACTGAGGGTGGCAGGTTCAAACCTGGCTCTGGTCAAACTGCAACAAGGAAAAAAAAATAGCAGGGTGTTGTGGTGGGCGCCTGTCATCCCAGCTGCTCGGGAGGCTGAGGCAAGAGAATCACCTAAGCCCAAGAGCTGGAGGTTGCTGTGAACTGTGATGCCATGGCACTCTACCAAAGGCAACAAAGTGAGACTCTGCCTCTATGAAAAAACAAAAAAAAAAAAGAAAGATCACTCATGGCTTCCTCAAACCACATTGGCCCATATCAACTCAGAAGAGCTCTGCTTTTTCCTCTGTAAACATGGATTATTCTCTTCCTTCATAATTTAACTTAAAACTCACTCCATGATATCCTCCTAGACTAGTCTCTGACAGTTATTGAAGGTAATTATTATGGCTACAAAGTAATAAAATAATTATAAGCTGTGCCTTTTTATTGATACATAATATGTACACCTATTTATGGGGGTACATGTTTATTGTTACATAGAATATGTAATAATCAAAGCAGGGTATTTAGGGTATACATCACCTTGAGTATTTATTGAAGTGTCCAGAATATGTCAACTATTCTCTTCTATCTACTTAGAAATATATAATATATTACTAACTATAGTTGCACTACTATACTATCAAACTTGTATAAAAACTTGTTCTTTTGGTCTAACTATATGCCTGTACTCATTAACCAACCTTTTTTCATACACTCCCTACACAATTGAATACTTTTCAGTCATCAAAAACTGTCCCTTTTGGAAACAATTTTATTACTTTATAATCGCACATACAGTTATATTGATTTTCTGTTAATTCCATCAGTACACATACACACACACACACACACACATGCACACATCCTCTCATACTTCTGACTGTCCTGTTCACACAAAACACTCTGGGGGCATGGATCATGCCATATTCTTTTGGAATGCCTACAGTATCACAAAATTGATCTGGTTTGTGATAAAAGGTTCTTTTTGCCAGGAGAAAAGTTTTATGGGTTGAATTGTGTCCCCCAGAATTCTTCTGTTGAAATCCTAACCCACAGGAGAGTACGAACTTATTTGGAGATCTAGCCTTTATAGAGGTAATTAAATTAAAGTGAAGTAATTAGAGTGGGACCTAATTCTGTAGACTTGTGTCCTTATAAGGAGGACAAATTTAGACATACAAACATGATTTGAGAGAACATGAAGAAACATAAGGAGAAGACAGCCATCTACAAGTCAAAGACAGAGGCCTAGAACAAAGTCCTTTATATCCTACAGAAGGGCCCAACCCTAATGACACCTTGATTTTGACTTCTGGTCTCCAAAACTGTGAGAGAATAAATTTCTGTTGAGGTCTCCCAGTCTGTGTTACTTTCATATGCCCAAGCAAACTAACACACAAGGTTAGGGCTATTTTCCTGAAAGCATAACTGGGACTTTACACATGGAACCTGTGACATATGGTCTTAGGAAATGTCTCTCTGAGCCTTCATATAGGAGTTTCGACTGGATCTTAGAGGTAGCCGCAATTATAGACATAAACCAGGAAGGAAGTGGTATGCAGACATCAACAAAAACATCCCTGCTTATCTTTATAAAAGATAAAAAGGATTTTTTAAAAATTTAAAAAGAGGCTCGGTGCCTGTAGCTCAGTGGTTGGGGTGCTGGCCACATGCACCAGGGCTGGTGGGTTCAAACCTCATTTCTCCTCATTTCTTCCTGACTGAGCTCTATATCTAGAGCACATTTTGTTTACAAAGTAAGCTTTTAACTACATTGGCTATAGAAGTATAACTGGAAGGCAGGTGGAATACCTTGTTTTGAATTATTCCCTAGTAGAAAAACAGATTTTTTTGGATCACTTATGAATGCAGTTAGAATCTCTTTAAAAATATTTCTTGGAAATACAGCATGTTTGCAAATTTGAATTTTGTCACTGGTAAGACATGAAATTAAACAGATTTCCTGCAGATGAGTTTCATTAGCATTGCTGGTGCAAAAGGAAAACTAATGTGTAAAAATTAAATGTCCCATCCTAGCCTGTCACTCGACTCTCCTTTCCTTCCAGCCCAAGCTTATTCTAGGGCATTGGTTCCATTTGTAAGCTGTAGCAAGCCTGAGACAATGGCAAGCTGATTACAGCTTTATGCTCTGTAAATGCCCAGTTTTTCCCCTTTACTATGACTCCACCATCTTTATTCCTTCTCGAGCACCATGGGGTTTCATCATCAGCCCTATGCTCTGGTCAGTCACTTTCTTCCTCTTCTTTCCAGAGTATGGCTGACATTTTGTGTATACCAATTCCAGGTGCACTATTAGTTTGTTTTTTGAATGGAAGGGTTAGAAAAATACATTAAGTAAAAAAAGCTTGAACACTACTCTCTGTGAGGTTTCTCTTTTGTTCACTCACACCCTGTCATTACCAACATTCTCCCACTAAGTGTTTCTGATAGACGTGCACATATATAGGACATTGCCATCCATAGAACGATTAGGGCAAGATAATTGTGGTAAGTTCACACAGCTCCTTAAAGGCTCAGAGAAAACAGATCAAACTCAACCATACTCACGCAGAGATTGTCTTCTCTCGAGGTTCTGGAGGGAGTCCAACTGTCAAATGTTTCTGGTGGGAGAGAAGGTCTGTGCAAGCCTAAGAAGAGAAAGCCTAACATTATTCTTTCTGTAACACCTTGGATTTACAGAAACATTTCGCTTCTCAGCCCAGAACTCTTTGCTCCACCTTAACTTAATAAACACTAACTTCTCTTACTCAGGAAATATTATGAAGATCATAAAATAAGGATTTTTAGCAAGAAACAATGAAGTCCTTTAGTTTTCAAGGAGGTAGAGATGTTTTTGTTTCCCACATGTTTTTATTTTTCATTAAAATTTTTTTTTGGGGGGCCAGAGTCTCATTTTGTTGCCCTCAGTAGAGTGCTGTGGCGTCACAGCTCAGAGTATCCTCAAACTCTTGGGTTTAAGCAATTTTCTTGCCTCAGCCTCCCAAATAGCTGGGACTATAGGCACCTGCTACAATGCCCAGCTATTTTTTTTGTTGTTGTTGTCGTCATTGTTGTTTAGCAGGCCCTGGCCAGGTTCGAACCCACCAGCCCTTGTGCATGTGGCCAGCACCCCAACCACTGAGCTATAGGCACCAAGCCTCTTTTTAAATTTTTAGAAAATCCTTTTTATCTTTTAGAAAGAGTCTCACTCTGTTGCCCAGGCTAGAGTGCTATGGTTCCACTGTAGCACATAGCAACCTCAAAGTCCTAGGTTCAAGTGATCCTCCTGCTTCAGCCTCCCAACTAGCTGGGACTGCAGGTATCCACACAAGGCCTGTTTAATTTTCCTAATTTTTCTTCTTCTTTTTATGTATTTATTTACTTTATTTCAGATTAAGATAAGAGAACAAATGATTAGGTTACACAGTTTACATGTGTTAGGTAAAGTTCACGTTGTAGTTTAGCCCTTTACCCAGAAGATGTGTCATATACCTCTACATTGTACCTGTTAGGTGAGAGCACAAGAAACTCCCTCACTCCTCCCCTCTCTTTCTGCCACCCCCACTACTTGAAGGTACCATTGTTTTTCTCTCCTTTGAGTGTGTAATTGTTCATCTACTACTTTTATGTTTTTTGATTTTTTTTAATGTTTGGGGTTCATTGAGGGTACAAAAATTAGGTTACACATTTTGCATTTGTTAGGTAAATTTCCTCTTAACATTGTGTCCTGCCCACAAAAGGTGTACCATACACCATAACTCCCATCCCTCTCCTCTGCCCTCTCCCGGCTCCCTTGTTCTCCTGTCTGCCTCCTTGAATTGATTTGAATTTTTCTCTTATGTGGGTATGTATTAGATTGTCTACTGGCTTCATATTAGAATTGAGTACATTGGATTCTTTCTTCTCAATTCTTGCGATACTTTACTAAGAAGAATGTGTTCCAACTTGATTCAGGTTAATACAGAAGATATAAAGTCTCCATCTTTTCCAATGGCTGAATAGTATTCCATGGTATACATATACCATAGCTTGTTAATTCATTCCTGGGTTGGTGGGCATTTAGGTTGTTTCTACATTTTGGGGATTGTAAACTGAGCTGCAATAAACAGTCTAGTGCAAATGTCCTCATGATAAAAAGTTGTTTTCTCTTTGGGGTAGATGTCTAGTAATGGGATTGCAGGCTAACCTGAAGGTCTAATTTTAGTTCTTTGAAGATTCTCTATACTTCCTTCTGCAAAGGTTATATTAGTTTGCAGTCCCAGCAGCAGTGTAAAAGTGTACTCTTTTCTTGACATTCATGCCAGCATATGCAGTTTTGACATTTTGTGATGTGGGCCATTCACACTGGGATTCAATATCTCAGGGTTGTTTTGATTTGCATTTCTCTGATGATTAGGAATGATGAGCATTTTTTCAAATGTTTGTTAGCCATTCTTCTATCTTCATCAGAGAAGGTTCTGTTCATATATCTTTCCCAGTGGTGGATGGGATTGTTTGTTTTTTTCTTGTTGACTAATTTGAGTTATTCATAGATTCTAGTAATCAGCCCTTTGTCAGATTCATACTCTGCAAATACCTTTTCCCATTTTGAAGGTTGTCTTTTTGCTTTACTGTTGTGCCCATAGCTGTGCAAAAACTTTTCAGCTTAATTAAGTTCCATTTATTAAATTTTATTATTGTTGTGATGGCCACTGAAATCCTTTTTATTTTTTGCAGTTTTTTTTTTTTTTTGGCCAGGGCTGGGATTGAATCTACCACCTCTAGCATATGGGGCGGATGCCCTACTCCTTCGAGCCACAGGCACTGCCCCACCACTGAAGTCTTTATCATAAAATCTTTCCCCAGGTCAATATCCTCAAGAGTTTTCCCCACACTTTCTTCTAAGATTTTTACCTTTTCATGTCCTAGATTTAAATCTTTTATCCATCTTGAGTAAATTTTTGTAAATGGTGAAAAATGTGGGTCGAGTTTCAGTGTTTTACATGTGGTTATCCAGTTGTCCCAGCCCCATTTATTGACTAGGGATTCTTTTCCCCAATGTATGCTTTTGTTTGGTTTATTGGAGATCAGAGGGATAGTAGATACTGGCTTCATATCTTGGTTTTCTATTCTGTTCCATGTGTCTAGGTCTCCATTTTTGTACTATTATCATGCTTTTTGATTACTATGGACTTGTAATGTAGCTTGAAGTCTGGTAGGGTGACATCTCCAGCTTTGATTTTATTACTAAGAATAGTCTTAGGTATATGGGTTTTTTTAAGGTTCCATAGAAAACAAAGTACTATATTTTCCAGTTCTTCAAAATATGATGTTGGTATTTTAATGGGGATTATATAAAATCTGTAGATTGCTTTGGGAAGAATAGACATTTTGCAATGTTGATTCCTCCCATACAGTGTGGTATGTTCTTTCATTTGGTAATGTATTCTGCTATTTCTTTTATTAGTTTTCATAATTGTCTTTGTAAAGATCCTTCACCTCTCTTGTTAGGTATATTCCTAAGTATTTCATTTTCATTGAGACTACTGTGAGAGGAATTGTGTCCTTGATTTTGCTTCTCAACTTGTATGTTATTGGAATATACAAAGGCTACTGATTTGTTACTGTATTTCCTGATCAGTTCCAAGAGTTTTGTGGTTAAGTCTCTGTGGTTGTCTAAGTATAAGATCATGTTATCAGCAAAGAATGAGTGTTTGACTTCCTGTACCCATTTGGATGCCGTTAATATTCTTCCCTTACCTTATTGCATTGGCTAGAGCTTCCAGCAGTGTTGAATAATAGTGGTTATAATGGACATCCTTTTCTCCTTCCAGTTCTAAGTAGAAAAGCTTTCACTTTTACTCAGTTCAGTATGTTAGCTATAGGTTTGTCATAGATGGCTTCAATCACCTTAAAAAAATGTGCCCCGTATGCCTATTTCCTTAAGTGTCTTGTTAGAAAAGGATGCTGAATTTTGCCAAATGCTTTTTCTGCATCTATTGAGAGGATCATATGGTCCTTGTTTTTGTTTCTGTTGATACGGTGTATTACATTTATGGATTTGTGTATGTTAAACCAGCCCTGCATCCCTTGGATGAAGCCTCCTTGAACGTGATGTATAATATTTTAATGTGTAACTGCACTCTATTAGCTAAGGTTTTGTTGATTATTTTTTCATGGCTATTCATTAGTGAAATTGGTCTGTAGTTCTTTTTAGCTGGGTGCCTTCCTGGTTGTGGAATCAAGGTAATGTTTGCTTCATAGAATGTGTTGGGGAAGGTTCCTTCCTTTGCAATGTTTTGGAATAGGTTCTGCAGTATAGGCACAAGCTCATCTTTGAACGTGTGATAGAATTCTGATGTGAAGCCATCTGGTCCAGGACATTTTTTTTGTTGGAAGTTTTGTTACTATTTCTGTCATCTCAGTGCTTGATATTGATCCTTTCAAGAGATCTGTTTCTTCCTGGGTAGGTCTAGGGAGATGGTATGAGTTCAAGTATTGGTCCATTTTCTCCACATTGTCAAATTTCTGGGCATAGAGGTTTTGGTAGGAGTCAGAAATAATCTCTTGTACCTCACTGGTAGCAGTTGTTATTTCTCCCTTGTTTCTGATTGAGGTTATTGAAGATTTTACTATTTCTGGTTAATCTGGCCAATGGTTTGCCAATTTTATTTATCTTTCAAAGTACCAACTTTTTGTTTCATTGATTTTCTGAATGATACTCTTATTTTCAATTTCATTTATTTCTGATTCAATATTGGTTATTTATTTTCTTTTGCTAGGTTTGGGATTGGATTGCTCTTCCTTTCCTGTTCCTTGAAATGATTCATTAAGTTGTTAATGTGCATTCTTTTTGTTTTTCAGATGTAGGCATCTAATGTGATACATTTTCTTCTTAGGACTGCTTTTGCAGTGTTCCCCAGGTTTTGATAGCTTGTGTCATCAGTGCTGTTATGTTCAAGGAAGTTAATGATTTCCTTTTTCATCTCTTCCTTGACCCAACTATCATTCAGCATAAGGTTTAGTTCCCATGCTTTTGTGTGGGGTCAGTGGGGTCGAGTTCCACCTTTATTGCCTTGTGGTCTGAGAAGATACAAAGTATAATTTCAATTCTTTTGATTCTGTTGGGGTTTGATTTGTGTACCAGGATATGATCTATTTTGGAGACTGTTCCATGGTACAACTATGAAAACATATATACTTTACCTTTGGGGAGGAGTGATCTGTATATGTCTATCAAGCACAGTTTTTTTTTTTTTTTTTTTTGCGACTCTCACTTTGTCGCCCTTGGAAGAGTGCCATGGTATCATAGGTCATGGCAACCTCAAACTCTTGGGCTGAAGCACTTCTCTTGCCTCAGATTCCCAAATTGCTGAGACTATAGGCACCCATCACAATGCATGGCTAGTTTTAGAGATAAGGTATGAACTCAGGCAATCTACCTGCCTCAGCCTCCCAGAATGCTAGGATTACAGACAGGCATGAGCCAGTGCTCCCAGCCTGAAGCATAGTTGTTCTAGGGTCACCTTTAAGGCCCTTGCATCTTTGTTTAGTTTCTGTTTAGAGGATCTGTCCAGCTCTGTAGGAGGAATGTTAGAGTACCTTACTATTATGGTGTTAAAGGATTTCATATTTCTCAACCTAATTAATGTTTGTTTCATAAGTCTGGTAGCATTTAAGTTGGGCACAAAAATATTTAGAATTGAAATGTCTTCTAGTTGGATTGTTCCCTTGATCAATATGAAGCATCCATCTTTGTCATTTTTTGACTTTAATTACTTTAAATGTACTTCTATCTGAAAATAAAATGGCAACCCCTCTTTTTTTCTGATTTCCATTTGCTTGAAATATTATTTTCCATCCTTTCACACCGAGTCTTACTTTGTCCTTCAAGGCTAGGTGTGTTTCCAGAAGGCAGCATATGGATGGTTTGTGCTTTTTTTTTTTTTTTTTATCCATTTAGCCAAACTATGCCTCTTCAGTGGGGAACTGAAGCTATTAAAATTTTTTATTTTTATTTTTATTTATGTTTTTGTGACAGAGTCTCATTTTGTTGCCCTTGGTAGAGTGCTGTGGCATCACAGCTCACAGCAACCTCAAATTCTTGGGCTTAACCAATTCTCTTGCCTCAGCCTCCCAAGTAGCTGGGACTATAGGTACCTGCTACAATGCCCAACTATTTTAGAGACTACATATCACGCTGGCTCAGGCTTGTCTTGAACCCACAAGCTCAAGCAATCCACCTGTGTTGGCCTCCCAAAGTGCTAGGATTACAGGAGTCAGCTATCACACCTGCTCCATTAACATTTATTCAGAGATGAGCCTCTCCGGAGTGGGTCTTCAGCCGGGAATTGCTCCAGCAACTGCACAAACCTCTGCTTGTTGCCCGCAGGGCTCCAGTAGTGCCCCCCCTGGCGAGTGGGTCTCCTGGTGATGGGGCAGCTCCGTGCTTGCACAGCTTTCATGGATCTGCCTTCTGCCAGGAAATCTGCTTGTAACCAAGGGCCTCTGCTGGGCGGCCCTTGGCCAAAATGCTCCCGGTGGCTGTCTGGTCCTACTCCCGGGCTTGAGGGGCCTCTACCGGTCAGCGGTCTGTGAGTGACTCTGCCGGGGTCCGCCAGACCTTTGCAGATCCTTCCCCAGCCAGGAACGCCCTCCACTACTATGTCATCTGCAAGGGTCCAGCAGTTCCGCCCCTGGCAAGAAAACCCCCTAGTGACTGGGCGGTTCTGTGCCTCTGCAGCAGAGTTCTCGTGGGCCTACCTTCTGCCAGGAACTCTGCCTGCAACCGCCAGGCCTC
>CAUYRH010099554.1:0-21092 GCA_963574655.1 Perodicticus potto | reverse complement strand
ATATTATTCTTAGTGAAACATCACAGAAATGGAGAAGCACAAATCCTATGTATTCAACTTTGATTTGAGGACAATTAATGACAATCAATGACACAGTGGGGCATGGGGGAAGGAGAGAGCAGACAGAGAAGGAGGGAGAGGATGAGGGAAAGAAAATAAAAGAAAAGAAAAGAAAATAGTTTATCTTATTTAAATTTCAACACACATCATGAGAATTCCTTCCTGCTTTGCCTTTTCTCTTAGCATTTTCATAATTTTTTAAAAATCATTTTACCTCCATTAGCAGGTAAGACTTCTAAGTACAAAGATTTTTGTAAAAATCATTTGCTTCTTAGCAGGTAAGATTCTCAAATTCAAAGATTTTTTTTTTTCATTTCTTTACTGTTCCATCACCTACATTGCCCAACACGAAGTGAGAGGTCAAGAATATTTGTTGATGGGCGGCACCTGTAGCTCAGTGGGTAGGGTGCCGGCCACATACACCGAGGCTGATAGGTTCAAGCCGGGCCCTGGCCAGCTAAAACAACAATGACAACCACAACAAAAAAATGGCCGGGCGTTGTGGCAGGTGCCTATAGTCCCCGCTACTTGGGAGGCTAAGGCAAGAGAATCACTTGAGCCCAAGAGTTTTAGGTTGCTGTGAGCTGTGACACCAGAGCACTCTACCCAGGGTGACAGCTTGAGAGACTCTATCTCAAAAAAAAAAAAAAAAAGAAAAAAAAGAATATTTGTTGAATTTTTAAAAAATGAACCAAATATGATAATCCTCAAACATATCACTGCATTATCAGAATAGCCCATTTTTTTATAACCTCTATTTGACTTTTTTCCAGAACTTCACATGTACCAGGCATTTTACAAGGCTGGGGTGAACCTCGGAGTAATAGGTTTATTTTATTCGTTCAGGGAGCTTAATTTAAGGTGATCCTATTATTGTAACCTCCTAATGCAATGTCATCTCTTATCAGTTTAATTCTGCAGACAGTACCTACACATTACTCCCTGAAGAAATTATTTTCCTCTTCAACCTTAAGTGAGGACTCATGATTCAGCAATCTGCTTCCTGGGATCATATGGGGAAAATTGCAATCTTTGTGCTAACCTGTCAAAGCTGAGAAACGTGGAGCAGATCAAAATAAGTAGGATTTGCCAGGCAATTCTGACTTTCTCTCTCTCC
Source organism: Perodicticus potto (assembly GCA_963574655.1). Taxonomy (NCBI): domain Eukaryota; kingdom Metazoa; phylum Chordata; class Mammalia; order Primates; family Lorisidae; genus Perodicticus; species Perodicticus potto. The sequence continues at coordinate 19,915 of CAUYRH010099554.1, read as the reverse complement.
CTCAAAGATAACCATCACAAAGTAATACATTTCCTAAGTCGGGGAAGATCCTTGTATGAGAAGCATACATAGTGTCGGGTCTCTCATTTACTTGTTTTTAAGTTCCCAAAATAGAAAGGAAGATATGATAAAAGTCATAATTTCATAAGAATTCAGGATATTGTATAATATTTTCATAACTGAATAATAAATTAAACAAGGTTAATGCTTCTATATGGAGGATGCTAGTATTTTAACACTGGAATTAGTTCATAGGGATTTGGCAGCACTTAAAATTCTCTTGCCCACATAAACCCACAATGTTGATTTGATCAAGTGCTGCCTTACAGAGGGGATACGTGACTTTACTCCATTCCAGAACAGTCCACAAGACACCAGAAAAATAAAGAGCAATAGAGTCTCCACTGTTCGCCCTTCAATGGAAGTGAAGGTAATTTTAAAAATTGTTTTGATTTTGGTTTGGATTCCTACTTAACCTTCCCAGTTTCCCTTAAGTGGTCCTCTTGAACATGTTGCCTCCCATCTAAGGGAACTTTCACTTCTTGGAATTCTCAGTGAATTAATATTTTGTCCAGATCTCATCTTCCAGACCACACCAACATGGTCTGGGACACAAGCTGTGCTGTATTTATCTTTATCATCCTTGGATGTTAGCGCAGGCGTACCATATACAGTAATCACTGGGCAGTATCTGTTGATAAAGAATTTTTTGAATTTTTTTGTCGTTGGAAGTGGTGGCGTAACTTGCCAATTCCTCTTCTGGGTTAAAAATACTTTTTAAATTGTAAATTATTCTTTGTTGTTATAAAATACAACATGAAATTTACCATCTGAAAGGTTTTTACATGTACACTTCAGTAATGCGTTCACGCTGTGGTGTAACCAATCTTCAGAGCTCTTTTGTCTTGCAAAACTAAGACTACACTGGTTGAAAAGCAATTCTCCATTCCTCCCACCTTTCCACCAAGATTCAGCTTTCTGTATTTGCGAATGTGACAGGTACCTCATGTGAATGCAGTTACACGGTATTGTGTTTTTTTTGGCTGGCTTATCATATTTAGCATAATGTCTTCAATGTTCACCCATGTTGTCACCTTTGACACTTGGATTACTTCTACCTTTTGGCTATTGTGAATAATGATGCTATAAGCACAAGTGTTCAGGTATCTCTCTTCAAGACTTTGCCTTTTACTCTTCTGGGTACATAACTCAGAAGTAAAAGTGCTGGAACGTATGGTGCCAAGCCAATATCAACATTCGTGTATATCCCGACAAGTATGAAGGACAGAAGGTGTTTTAAAAGTAGGATCCCAAGAATACACTGGGCGGAATGACTTCATAATCAAACGGGAATGGAAGCCCCTGGACAGAATGTTCAGAGTCTGTGACTCTGAGAAGCTCTTGCATTCTGTATAATTTTTTAAATAATAAACACCCACAATGAATTACACCCCATAAACTTCCTTAAGACCCCCATCACTGCCCTAGAGGAGATAAAGGCTACAAACATGAACTGCCAGAGGGGAGAAGAGGGAGAAAACAAGAATCAAAGTATCCATAAAAGAATTCTTGGAAGAATTTTCCCAAGCAGAGCATTGCAGGAATGAACGTGTTTGGATTTAGAAAGCATCATCTTTGTTTCCTGACGCGGCCACATATGACTGTTGTTACAAGGCCAGCATTTCTCTAAGTGAGGTGTTGCTCAGAGTGGGGCCCACCTTAGCAGTCAGTACCGAGCTCGGCAGGGGACTGCGGGGAGCCCGAGGCCTCAGGTGACTATATCGCCTTGCCTGCTGTGTGAAGATGTTCTCACTATTCTAGGGTCCCTCTATTTCGGGGGAATCCTCTCAATGTGGCTTCACAGGGCCTTGGCTCTTTCTCCTCCAATCCCTTAAAATGTGACCCCCTTTTCCTGGGGAAAGACCTGAACGTGGGCATTAGCCCAGCATTTGGATACAGCTCAGAAAGGCTGAGTAGTCAGAATTGGGGCTGAGGACAATGGCCATGGGCAGGTCACCAGTGATTTGCAAGCTGGTTCAGTGAGGTTGGAGGTCCAACTGCAAAGGTTAAAGTGGTCTGATAGGGAGATAGAAATACTTCTCAGACTTTTGGTACAGAGTTTGAACAAAAGAATTTCTGCAAAAGATTATGTTCTGGAAATCTGAGTTGTATGATTGCCCAAGATTCAGGATAACAACTGATCAAGGCAGAGGCTTTCTGTGATCCCCCCACGGCCATTAGAATTGAACGTAGGATCCAAGGAATGAGTCCTTTCCATTCATGGATACCGGAGTGTGGGGAGATGAGAGTGAAGAAATAGCATATTCTCGTGGTACATTTTTAACTTAGTATTTTGCAAGTATAATCAGATATTTCTATTCCTGTAAGACTCCATTTATTTTAAAATAATGCCATTATTTGGGAATAGTCTGAGTTTCTTAGTACCTCAATTTCATTTTAATAGATGAGACCCAAGTAAAATGCATTCTTTGAGCAAGAGGAATGTATTATTTTTCAGTGCTCTACTCTGTATAAGGGGTGGCAGCACGTCGTGGAGGAACACGTTCACCTACATGCTCTTCATTACTTAGGAGACTTTAGACAATGAATCCTGCTGAATATCTGCTTTGTTATTAATAAATTAGAAATAATATCTACATTGCAAGGTTGCTCTGAACTCTAAAGAGAAGTCAGCTTGTCTTCCTCCCTTCTGCCCCCAAATGAAATCTACAGCACTTGGCAACACATTTTGGTTAGATCATTGCCTCTCTACTTTACCTAAAGGTTGAAAGAGAAAAATCACACTATGCTTTATGAGCTTTGATCAACTGTTCAAAAATATGTATTTGGCAAGGTGCAGGGGAAAAGAAATTAAGAAAAAAAGGAGGCAGAGAATGAGGTGGGAAGCAACAGAAGGCATTGAGATGGTTTCTCAAGAGAATAGGGGAGAGAAAGACAAGAACAAAAAAGCAGAAAAGATGAGCAAGAAAGAAGAACATTAAAAAGCGAGAGGAAAATTATACATTGCAGTTTCAAACGAGATGTTTCAGAGCATCAAGGAGCACCAGGCAGTCATGATTTGACCACTGACAGGCCACTTACATTTGATCAGTTGCAGAGCTCCTCCATGACAAGTGAAGGACAAATTTGTATTAATTTCCAGTACTGTAATTGCTTCAAATTACACCCAAAATTTAAAAGAAGAGAATTATAATGCAATCTAGTGAAGTATGGATACAACAGTAAAAATGTCTTCTAAATAATACCTGAATCGTTTTTCCAATTTACCCTTGACTTTTCCCCTAGTATTGAATTCACCCCTTCCCCAACCATGGAGGGCAGGAATCATGACCTGTTTTGATATTTGGGTAGTTCAGGTGCTGAAAGCAATGCCTGGCAGAGGGAAGATGCTCAATAAATACTATGACTTAATTAGCCATTCAATCAGTGTTTATTAGGAGATTTCTACATATCAGCCCCTGGGCTTGGTACCAAAACATACAGATAAAAGACATGATCCCTCCTCTACAATGTGATAGGGGACAGAACCAGGGACAAGACCTTCCATGGATGGGAAGGAAGCAGCAGCTCATAAATATGGTTACGGGTAGAGACACCAGAGCCACACTGCTGGGGCTTGAACTTGACTCTTCCGGTCCCTACCTGTGATGCCTTGGCAAGCTACTTGGCCTCTTTTCTTCCCTTGGTTTTCTCATGTGTAAAGTGGGGCTGTGAATCTCATGGGGATCGGGGATGATGTTGCAGGGACTGTGGGAGTTAAGATGCGGGAAGTATGAAGTACCCGGGACAAAGTAAGTGCCAAGAAGTGCAGGAGAGACTGAAAGTTTCTACCAGAGGATTCAGAACAAAGAGTGAGGCATAGAGAAGGGTTCATTCTGGGATCAGAAGTGGGGCTGTCAGGAAAGACTCTATGAGAACATGAGGCCCTGGAGCTAAGTCTCTCAAGAGGGTCCCATCCTCATGTTGTTGGTGGAGGACCGGCTACCGCTTCTCAAACAGGGGGAGAAAAGGCCAGGATGTGGGAAGTCCCACCAAAAGATAGCAGAGACAAAGGAAAAGAGAATACAATGGGGAAAGTGGATACAAGAGATGCTAAGGAGGCTTAGCCTACAAGGCTCAGAAGGGTATTCAGCATGGGGGAGGGAAAGGAGGGGAAAGGTCCGCCATGAAGGGAGTATAGACAGAAGAGCAGGTTACTGAGCTTTTTACTGCAAGTCAGTGACTTGTGTTGTTCTTCAGGTCTCCTTTCAATACTTCTTATAAACAAGTAATTTGGGGGTTTAGTCAATGTTATAAGCACTTGTGTCTCCCCGAAATCCTAATCCCCAATGTGATAGCAGTAGGAAGAGGGCCTTTTGAAGGTGAATTTATCATGAGAGTAAAGCCATTATACAGGGTATTAGTGTCCTTATCAGAGACACTCGAGTGCTCCAGCTTTCTCCTAACACGTGAGGATACAGTGAGAAAACCCTTTTATGAAGGAGGAAGTGGACTTTATAAGACACCAAATCTGCTGGCACCTTGAGCTTGGACTTCCCAACCTCCAGAGCTGTGAGGAATAAATTTCTGTTGTTTATAAGCCACTCAGCCTGTGGAATTTTGTTATAGCAAACTAAATGAACTAAGACAGTCATCTAATGTGTAAAGGAACATTTCATATTTTTATGTCCCTTTTCAAAAGAAATGTGTGTTCATTGTGGAAAGTTTGAAAAACACTGTTGGACACTAAGAATAAAACACAAATCACTCAGAATCCCATTCGCCACAGTAACTATCCTATTGTGTTATTGTTCCTGCATTTTAACTTTTAATTTTTAACAATTATGGGTATATAATGGTTGTACCACCTCCTATTTTGATCTTTATCTTTTCCATTGTTTACATAAGCATATTATATAATTGAAAAAATTGTATCATACAGTTTCTAATGTTTTATAGCCTGATTTTTAAAAGTTAAATGTGAACATGATTACATGTCCTTTAATATTCTTCTACATGATCAATTTTAATGGTTTTCAAGTATTTCACTCTATGGATGTATCATAATTTATTTTTATCTACTCTCTTAAGTGAACATTTCAGTTGTTGCCTTTTTTTCTATTACTGAACATTCCTACTGACAATCTTTGCACACATCCTTGATTTTAGTGTTCCTCTAAACGTATTTCATCTGTGTGACAATGTTGAAGTGTGGAAAAGGAAGTTAAGTGGATACATAACGTAGTTTATGGTACTCTTCCCAACTACGGCTCCTTGGTTACCCCCCACCACACACACACAGGATAGGCCGTGTGTCTGCCCCATGTAGAGAGGTCCAGTTGGGGTAGGAGAATCCTTCCTGGAATCCTTCCCTCCCAGGGAACAGACATTCGGGCCTCTCATCCTGCAGTTTTCTAGGAGTTCAGCAGATCAGGAGCCATTCAAGGTCAGAGCCAGGCCCATGAGCCCCGTAGGACTCCACCTCCACCCAGGAGATGAGTACCGCTCAACCTGCACAGCTGAGTAGCCCAGCGCCCTCCTCAGAGCTCTGCACAGGCAGTGGAGTGGGGGGCGCATTTAGTGACAAGCCCAGAATCCTCTCTCATCAGCTCCTAGATCTGATTGAACTGTTAGAAGCAAACACAAACAAAACCCCCAAAGTTCCACAACTGGGATTCCATTAAGCCCCACCAACTCCTCTCTTTGCCACTTTCTGGGTAACCAGTAAAAATTTCCATTAGATTTAGATTTAGATTTAGATTTAGATTTCCATTAGATTTATATTTTTTACTGGTAACCACACCAGCTCTACATAAGCTAGAAAGGAAAATGGCACCAGGAATGACAAGGAGAAACAAGATCAGGAAACCAGCCTCCCTCCCCACAGGGCCTCTGGGAATAGACTGATAGTATATGGGGGCTGGGGGAACACGAGGGTGAACGGTTTGGCCTCTGTGAGTGGATAAGGCGGGGGGAAGAGTTAGGGCTTCCGAAGGGGTTGACACCCTGCTCAGAAATAAAAGAGCAGAATGGGTCCAAGTAAGAAGGGCAGTTCTCCTCCCAGTCTGCCCATCTGGAGGCCTGGACTCGCATTCTAAAAGGGGAAGAGCAGTGACATTCCAAACACTTTTTGAATCTGAGCCCAAAGTCTATTATTTCTAAAACTACCCACAAAACACAAAACAAAAAAAACCAAAACAAGCTTTTGGCTGCTTCTTGGAAGTTATTACTGTAAAAGACCATGACCTATTGATTCTGCCTGCGGAGTGACATAGACGCCCTCTGGACGGGGTCTGTGCCTTCTGCTCAATCACAGGTCGGATCGTTCGGCCCACTCATCGCACATTAGCCCTTATTGATTGGTGATCTACTCGGCGCAGGACGTGGTGCTGTCAGCTGGGCACATGTGGTCGTGAGCAAGCAGGCAAGTCCCTGCCCTGTGCAGCTCTGGTCTTGGGGGAACACAATTAACAAAGAGACAGATTATCACGTGTAAACTGCTATGGAGCAAACAAGCAAGATACCAGCAGAGTGTCTATCAAAGCAGACCCAGCTAGGGTGGCTGAGAGAATCATGTCTGGGGAGAGGGCACTATCCACCCACCATCGGATTTTCCTCCCGGGCACACTATACAATGAGGTCATGAGGATTATGGCTTCCCATTCCCATCCCAGTGTGACGCCATTTCCAAGCCTGGCCTCCAGGGGCCTCCACACATTCCGTATTGCTCACAGGTTAATGCAGAGATCCTGCTGAGGATTCTGAGAAAGCATGGGGGATTGGGGGGCAGGGTACAGGGGTCTCAAGGTGGACTGACGTAAGGGCCAAGTCCTATTTCTGATACGCACACCCCAACAACATTGTGAGGGGACAAATAAGTTGTATTGTTTTAAACCATTAAGATTTTGACTTATAAGTGATCACATGCGGACTGCTCTGCTTCCTCTGAGGAGGAAGGTTTAAACCGGTGTTTTTCAACCTTTTTTATTTCATGGCACACTTGAACCACAGAGCTTAACTTCCGTGGCACACTTAAATTATGTTGATTTAAAAAAAAAGAGTAAAAAAAGAATGTATGTACTGTGCTTTGAAATTCTTTTGAAAATAATTTAATTAATGATCTTTAAAAATTTTCGTGGCACACCTAAGATCCTCTCAAAGCACACCGGTTGAAAATCACTGGGTTAGGCTAAGGCCTGAAAGGTGGGAAGAAGTCTGTTGTTGGAAGATGGAGAAAGGGCACTTGAGCAGAAAAAAGGGCATGAGCCAAGGGCCTGAGGCAGCAAGTATGAGGAACTGAAAGGGCTCTGGAGAAGTGAGAGTCAGGGGAGTGGAGAGGTGACACAGGTCAAGGCTGGGGAGGCCGGAGGGGAGAGGAGGCAGAACCTGCAGACAGCAGGACGGAGCTGGTTTATTCCACTTCCTCCATACTTTCCCAGCTCCCCCAAACACAGCTGTACTTATGCCAAGATACCCAGTAAATACTTTAAGCCGATTTATTTAAACTGAGCAAAATCCAGAGAGATACAATGCTAAGCACATTCATTTCCTATTGTTGCTGTAACAAATTAGCACAAACCTTGTGGCTTAAAAACACACACATTTATTGGCTTAAGTTCTGGAGATCCTAAGTTCAAAACAGGTCCCACTGGGCTAAAATCAAGGTGTTGTCAAGGCTGGGCTCCTTCTGGAGGCTCTAGGGAAGAATCTGTTTTCCTTCCTTTTTCAGCTTCTGGAAGTTGTCAGCCTCCCTCAGCTTCTTTCCTTCCTCTCCTTTCAAAAGCAGCAGCTTGGCATCCGCACGTCTGTCCCTGACGCTAACATTCCTCCCTCTCTCCTTCACTTGGGAGGATTTTTGTGATTACATTGGGCCCACCCAGTAATCCAGGATAATCTGACCATCTCAATCAAGGTCAGATGATTAGCAATCTTAAATCATCTGAAACCTTAATTCCCCCTTGCCGTGTAACAATACATTCACAGGTTTCAAAAGACGTCACTGGGGGAAACCCTTTTCCACCCACCACAGAAGGAATGCCATTAGTTGTAAATTGAGGTTGAATAACCATCCTTACCAACCTTGTAACTCACAGATCCCTTTCGTTCTTTTCCTTCAAACAGGATATTTTGAAAGACTGGATCTCCAAAATGAATTAAATATATTATGTATTTACTTATAGATAATGATTTCCATTAGATTTATATTTTTTACTCAGCTTTTAAAAATGTATAAAAGGGGTTACAGACTCCTAAAAATATCTGAAGGTCTCCTGAATTGGAAGGCATTCGATTTACAGACAAATGAGCTTCTCAAGTCTTACCTCGTTCCCTAGGTCCTGTCAAAGTATTTAGCTGAAGGGGAAACAGTGCATATTGATAGGATGCATGTGGGGCATGTCTTCCTTCTGCTGTCCCCAAAACAGGAGTACTAGGATGCTCCCTTAAAAATGTCATTACAAGAAAATTATGTGCTTAAGACTAAGGAGGCCTGGACATTACCAGTCACAGCTGAAACACCAAAGACTAATGGTTACACATGCTTCACACCTCTGGAGGGAAATGCTCATTATTATGGAGGAAGACGGGAATCTGGCAACTCTGCAGAATGCAAATCACCCAAAGCGATTCCACATGAGCCGGCGGGTACCTCCTCGTGTCATCCCTGAAGGAGGCTAACACAGCTGCCGGACAGCACGGAGCTGCGGCAATTCTTATATGTTGATCATACTGGGTTAAGTGATCTGTTACAAGATTTAAATAATGCACAAGACACTTGAAAAATCATCTTGGACACAAGATTCCCAGGACATTTGTCTGTTCTCGGAGGGTGAATTTGTCACAGGTTGAGGATACAGCCGTTCACGGAGCACCTGCTCCCTGGCACTGCGCTTTCTCTCAGCACCATGGTCCCTCTTCCTGCCTCGTCCCCTCCTCTCATGTGGACCCCTCCTCTAAATCAGCACTCTCCAGTGACCGCGTCCCCTCCTCTCGTGTGGACCCCTCTTCTGAATCAGCACCCCCCAGTGACATGTCACAGAAGGATTTTTTTCTTCCCATCACTGTCCTTTCGTCTACATTTGCTGCTTTGTGGATTCTCTCTATTATTTATTAAACAAGAGACTTAATCAGAACATTCCTTCTTTCTTTTACTAAAAGCCAGTACTTTCATCTTCAGGAGATGCCAATAATTCATTTGTCAGCAAATGTTCGCCTTGATGACGGTTTTTAAGCTTTAACCCCCCCTCCTAGGAAATTGATAAAGCAATACAGTGCTTTCAAGTCTGCTTCTTAAGACACAACCAGTTTAGGGACTAGTGATTTATTGACTTAACACTGCACGCTATCGATTAAATCAATGAATAATCGCCTACTAGCTTCCATTACAAATCCTAAATGGGGCCTAAGTTACAAGGGGACAGAAAGCAAATCGCAGCGCTGGGAACATTCTGAGATACACGTACTTGCCTGACCATGATTGCACACTTTGCCCACCCAGAAGTGAGTGTCCTAGCTATGAAACACAGACGTCTAACCCTCAGAGACCAAGTGAGTGTGTGTCTGTAAGTCTGGGCGGAGAAAAGGAGAGGGAGAGAGGAAGGAGGTGGGGGAGACTGATAGAGAAAGAGGAGGAAGAAGAGGCAGGAGGGGCTAAAGAGACGGAGAAAGGGGGAGGGAGTGAAGAAAGATTCATGGTTAATGTGGACGTGCTTTCTTGTTCGGAAGAATACCATTTGGGTCTGAAGAGTTCGTTTCTGGGCAACCAAAGTGGCTTTCTGCACAAGTGAACGCCATCAGACCTTTCATTCTATGAGAGGCAAAGCAAATCACTAACTCTGCAATTGCTCTGATTACTTGGTCTCTAAAAATTATCCAGCTATTGACTCAACTTCCCACTTTATCATGCCTATAAGAGTTAACAAATGCAAATTTTTCTTACAAATCTCAAGCTTTGTAGCAAGTCAGGGTAAGTGTCAAAACTAAGAAAACCCAAAATCACAGAAGAGACTATCCCTTTTGGGCTGTTGGGGGATGAATAACTATTTTCTGATTTTAAGCAGAGACAACATGAATAGAGGAGAAAGGATGCTTTTTTTTTTTTTTTTAATTACTATTTATACCTCTTGTACCTAGAGGGGTTGCCGGATATGGCAACAGATAAAAAAAAATTATTAGACAATCATATTTTATATTTCTTTGAAACCTTATATGTGGTCTTCTCCTGGGGTGTTTTCATGGGTTCCTCAGAGAACTTAGCCCTCACCCCACATCCCTGGGACCTCCAGCAGCCTATAGCCTCCCCAGTGAAGTAAATGCTGGCTGCTCACAGCTCTTTCCTCAGCCACTTGGAGGCTCACTCTCCTAGCAGTGTCTTCCCGCCACCTCCCCTCCAGGACAGGATCCAAGATGCCCCCACCCGACCTGACCTTGGGCCTGGCCCACGTCTGGCTCACAGACAGCAATCACGTCCTTGGCCCTGACTACTTCTAGATACCCGATCAGCTCCAAGGCAGGAATCTCAGAGCAACCTGCCCTTTAGATTTTTCACAATGAATCAGGTCCAAGTCTACTATGTCCCCCCCAAATTCTGGCAACTTTATTTAAACCCTCTAAGAGGTCTGGTTGAAGTCCATCTCTCTGGGCTTGAGGGAAGAGGCAGGCACCTCCCCTACCTCCCTTTCCCAGTCTGCTCCAATAGTCCATGTGCAACAGGGCTTAAGAGTCACAAAGCTAGTTCATGTGCTTATCTTTGTACTCCTGACAGGTGGGCTCACACCAAATTTTTAAATGGCACATTTAATGTACTGAGTACTCAGCAAAAATGAGAATAAAATAGTTCCACTTAACGTAGTATTATATAAGAGTATTCTATTTCACCCTAAAATATCAAATGTTAGATTTTCGAAACAGATTAATTAGGACAGTTACTATTCACTGGATCACAGCATACATTGCTTCATGGTGTTTGGTTATGAGGTATCATCTCTCTCTACAATTACAGCTTGGCAGAATCTCTCTGAATATGTTTTTTTCTTTGCTCCTGAAGTCATTTTTGATTTTTTAACTCTCAGCAATGCCTAACATCATATAAATCTTCTAGGGGGAGCAAAAGGTCAGGTTTTCGTCATCTGTAAAGTTGGCTGGCTCTGTCCTTTTTCTAATTCATGTCCTCTCCTCTCTCCCTGTACTTCCACTATGAACATTAGGGTTAGGAGAGTATTTTTAATTATTAACCCCAGTGGCTTTTTGCGTATTATTTGTATTTTGTCGCTGTGCCCAGTGGCCCTGACCTATTTAATCAGCTAGGATGAATGCTTTTGTTACTTTAAGGAGAAGGAATGACACAACACACAAGAGAAAACTAAGAAATGGATTAGTTTCTGTGTCAAAATCTTGAGCTGTGGCATGACTTGGAAGGATGGGTATCGGGTAAAGCTGAAGCTCTGAGCAAGTCCCACGGGCTGAGGACGCTGGCAGGACCAGGGCAGGGTGCCAGAAGGGTATTAGAGGCTGGGGAGTCCCTGGGAAGGGGGTCCAACTCTGCCCTCAGCCCCCAACCTCCAGGCAGACCCTGAAAGTGTGGATAATAAAAACCGCAGATACAACTGGGGGGTGCGAGGGCAGAGGGCATGGCAGAGGCAAAGGAGGACGGGGAGGTGCCAGGCTGAAGATGGGTGTGGGGTGTGCCTGAGCCAATGAGTGAGAGAACCCCAGACGCACCCTAGTATCTCAGCACAAGGATGGGTGAATGGTCCCATGTGTCCCAAAGGTGGCACTTAAATGCAGCCTGCCAAATATCCTCCTGGAAAGAAGAATGATCCAATGTGCAGCGAGTGCCTCATGGAATAAGTCAAAGAGAACCAGGTCTCAAGCTGTCGTACTGTGGGGGACATGGGCCAGCACGGCAATCAGTGACTCGGGGGGATGAGGACTTGGGAGCAGGAAGCAGATGCAGCACCGACACGGATGCAAGGCACAGAGGGTCCTGTTGACCCGGTGTGAGGGTCTGAGTGCAGCCCCCGGGAAGAGGAACGACACTCTGATGCGGGCGGCAGCATGAATGACACATGGAGACGTGTGCCAGGTGAGATAAGCCAGACACAAAAAGACAAACACTACAGTCCCATTTACATGAGGGGCACAAGGGAGTCGAATTCAGGAAAAGTAGAACAGTCCCTGACCAGGGCTTGGGGCAGAGGGTGCGGGGAGAAAGGAGGGTTATTATTTAATGCACACGTGTTTCAGTTTGGGAAGATGAAGTCATGGAGATGGATGGTGGTCACGACGGCACCACGAAGTCAATGTCTGCAAAACTGTGCACTTAGAAATGATTACAATGGCAAACTGTTGTCATTTTACCGCAATGACAAAATACTTTCTTCTAAACTGTAACTCTAGAGGTCACTCTCTCGGAAAGGGCAGCCGCCGAGGCCAGTACAGGATAGAGGTTATGCTTGCAGTCCTCCCACCTGGGTCCTTCCTCAAGCTTCCTCCGGCTTTGCCCCTGATCCCCTGGAAGAAGTGAGTCTCACAAAGTTTAGTGCCATCAGTAGATACAAGGTTATCCCTCAATGTGGCCGACTCCAGTCTAGCTAGGGCTACAGATCGTTTCAATAAAAGTAATGGAAATAAATGCTTTATTTTTCCCAATTTGTTTCCCAGGCCAAAAACTCAAATGTGGACTTATGTGAAAAGCGAGGTGGAGGAAATCTCCAGCCCAGACATTGACAATCCCTTCCTTCTGTATAGTACACTGAAACTCAGAGTGCTCTAGTGCTGTTCAGGTAGAGCAAGTAGCGTAAGGCATACACCAAAGATGAGAAGAGAGGGGATGAGGCTTGGAACCTGTAAGAAACTGGCCAAGGCTGCCTAGCTAAGCAAGGGTGTGAGCATGGCCTTCAACCCAAGTGCTCAGAGTCCAGATCTGCAGCCCTTATTATCACTGGGTTCTCCTTTCAGAGAGAGATGAGAGGTTTCCTGGGCAGCCTTGGATCATCCAGGTTTCAGGACACCACAGAAAGGCTAGAAGCATCTGGGATCCTCTCTCAAGGCCAGCATTATACCTGCACAGCACTTAGATTCTGAATGAATCCAAAAACTAATATATATTGTTATTTTGTTTTGTTTTCCATTTTGTTTATTTATTTATCTGTCTATTATAGGTTCTTTCCACCTTTTGACTATTGTGATGTTGATATGAACACTTGGATACAATTAATTATCTGTTAAAGTCCCTGCTTTCAAGTCTTTTGGGTGGCAGAGAGGAATTTTAAAAAGCATTCTAACGCAGGTGCGGTGGCTCATGCGTGTAATCCCAGCTCTTTGGGAGGCTGAGGCAGGAGGATGGCTTGAGCTCAGGATTTGGAGGTTTCAGTGGAGCTGTGATTGCACCACTGCACTCCAGCCTGGGCAACAGAGCAATAACCTATCTCAAAAAAAAGAAAAAAGAAAAGAAAAGAAAAAGCATTCCATAGAAGAAAACTAGGAAATGTTACAAAAACATAAATAATTAAATTCAAGAAGGAAGTCATTGTTACGGTTTTCCAGGCTGACATTATAAAAGCTTTTCTTATCACTAACTTTTTAAGAAAAAATGACAAAGGACTTTGTGGGCTCTGTATATATTAGGGGACTATACAAATGAGAGTAATCAAAGCAATTAGCAGCAATTTTAAACTGGTCATTCATATGTTTAATAAATAAAAAATTCACAGCTTTAATTCTCAAACTTGACTGATAGAAAATGAAAATATACTCATTCACATTTCTTAGGTTATTGCTACTTCATACATATATAAATAAATGTTTTTAAAAACATTTCACCTGGTAGTAAGCAGCCCTAAGGCACTGCATGCCTTTTTAGATAACTCCTTTCCATGTTCCAATCACATTTTAAGTAGGTGAGGACAAGGAGGTCTTGCTGTTTAAAGTATGGAGGGGGGAATGCTCTCAAAAAAGATTCCTTTTGTTGTTCAAATAATCACCTGCCAATTCTCTGCTTCATTAATTCAGCATTTTTGCCATTGTTTTTGAAAGTAAGAAACTCTTCAAGTCTTAAAAACGCATCACTACTGTTTTGTAACTTTACTAACTTAACATCGTGTCATTTTGTTGGCTGCCTCTTGGGCTGTTTTGAGCACAATTAATTAAGCTTGTACAATCACTGAAAATTGAGAAAGAATATAAAAGGGCCATGTTTTCCCAAGACTGGCCATCCAGAAGTCAGCATCAAAGGCCTAGAAATACACTTCACGCCCTGATGGGCCTCCTGACCCTGCTCCCTGCCTCCTCTCACCACTGGCCTTTGCTCCTCAAGTTCACTGACGGTCAGTTCTTGTTTCTCCTTTGCTCAGGGTCTTTCTTGCCTCACACTGGCCCTAAAGACATGAGCACCTCCTGTTTGGTCTACTGCCGCCCGGCTCCCTCATCCAACACTGTTTCCCTCTGCGGTAACGTCCACACTCCCCAGATGGACGTGTAAGACCTTCCGTGATCTGACCCCAATCTCTCCTTCCAGCCTTATTTGTACTCAGTGTCCAGGGCCTGAAGAGGTCGACTCCCACTGGATCCCCTCTGGGCTCCTGCCTGTCTTCAGTCTGTGTACTTTCTCTGCTCGTAATCCCTTTCCCCTTCCAGATGTCCCCATGCGGTGGCCCATGTCCCCGCTGCTTCATCCACCAAGTCACTCTGCGCCTCCTCCATGGAAACTCACACTTTCATCTGCGTTCTCGTAGAGAGTTATCTATTTGTCACTCAAAATGCTTGTCACTTTCTACCCCAATACCAGTTACTGTGTCTCCATCTCAGTCTCTCAGGCCTCCTATCAATCAATAATAGAAACTCAGCAAAAATTCAGGAATTCTTGTGGGTACCAAGTGGTCTTAGTAATCTCATTCATAACTGTATTACTCTTGTAAGAAGTCAGAGTTCTGAGGTATGTGCAATAAGAAGAACACATTATATACACGTTGTGTTTTCTAGATTTATTATCTTTTACGTCCAGACCCCTAAAAAAGGTGCCATTCCCAGCCTCCCCGACATGTAAGTCCAAAGAAGCACAAAGCCAGCAAGAAGCAGTCGTGTTGCCGTATCAGGTGAGCACGGATCACTCCCAGCGCGAAGGTCAACTGGACCACACCCCTCTCCTGAGGTCTCCAGACGGCGCCACGGAAGGGGTCGGGATTTCTAGGCCTATGTGGCTCATCACGAGGTCACATGACACACGAGAGGTGAAGCGTGAACGTGCTCTCTTAGAAATCACCACAGCTCAGTGCTGGAAATGTTCTCTAGGACAGATTCCCTTTCTTACTCCAGAGAAGCCATTAACACAGTATTCTTCAGAATCTGCCCAACTCCCAAAGGCACGTCTCCCTTCCAGCCTGGATCCCGTCCCAGAGGTAACTTTTGGCCCCCACTCAGGCTAGTGGCAAAGTTGCCCAAGGAACGTGTACCTGCATGAAGTTCCTCAGCATCCCTGAAAGGCAATTTATAAGTTCATTGGGTATCTGGCTTTAGTTATGCCTCTTGGGACTTCTAAATGGATTTAAAGCACTTTATTTCTTCCTCCACCCCTCACTATTTCAATGGAGTACACCTAAGTCCTTAGAAAGAGCGGCTTTTGTATTGCCATTCTTTTATTAATAAAAATGTACAATGGTAATAAATCCACTCCCGTAGCATGGGAATCCCTGCGGGTGGACGGTGGCAGAGTCTGGCAGGTAAATGCTCCCTTGGAGGTATCTTTCCTCTCTCTGGAGTGTCCAATATCTTCCTATTGTGTTACTCTATTGCCCTCAAACTAGGAGTTGCTTACCCAACAGCATCTGGAACCTTTATAAATGTAGCATTTTACCTTACCACAATACAAAATGTGAGAGAGCTAGAATTTTTTTAAAGGTGATTACACATGGGCAGACCTAGAATAACCCTGCAGAGGGCTTCTCAGCTACAGCTTGTATTTCTTTAGCATGGACTATCTGTGGCCCGGGGTGCCTGTGGACAGCTCAGCTGCCAAGGTCATGCCAACTCTCCTTCCACTGGGCCCTGATGCTCAGCGCCTCAGTCATCAGTGAGGTCTCCCATAAGATGTGGCTGGCTCAAGGCCCTCTGCCAATTTGCCTAATCCCCTCTTCTGGCAAAGACAGTAATAACCACTGAGGCCAAATCTACAGTAGTCAGTAACTTGCTTTTTGGGGGGCTCTAAGCCCCCAAAAGCATTTTCATGGTCTCACTAACAAATATTGTGAAAAGAGGTGGGTAAGTGGGCTCAACCGCCAAGTCGAACTGGAATTTGTCTATGATACCAGGTGAAAACATTGGCAGGAAAAGCTTCAATAACCACGAATGGAATGCCTCGCATTTTAACTATTTTTCTTCAGTCCGGAAATTTATATTTGTGGAGTTTCTGCTAAATAATTGGCATGGTATAGATGGCAATTTCCTACTTAGAACCCCAAACTAGGATTTCAGAAAACCAGAGACCGACATCCAGTTGTGCACTGCAGAATAATCTTCTGTGGGTTGCTGACCCTGCTTCTTCCCCTGCCCCACCGGCCCTGCACACGGATGCAGCTGAGAGCACCAGGAAAAGCAGGTGACATTGGACAAAGCCAGCCTGCCTTAAGCAGGAGGCTTTGCTGCAAAAGTGGCTTCTCGTCATAATGTCTAAACCGGTGGTTCTCAACCTTCCTAATGCTGCGACCCTTTAACACAGTTCCTCATGTTGTGGTGACCCCCAAGCATAAAGTTTTTTTTGTTGCTTTTACATGAGGAACTGTATGAAAGGGTCGCGGCATTAGGAAGGTTGAGAACCACTGGTCTAAACGAAGCCCAGAAGCTGCCTAATAGTCACAAAGAAGGAGAAAAAGGCAAATCACCAGCAGGAGGCCACTTACAAGAAGGATCTTTTATCTGATTTTTAAAAAAGTTTGTGTCCATTTAGTGACAATTCTAATTACAATGAGTGCCTTCTGTGTCCAAAGAACTTTCCAGGTGCTAAAAGCACCAGAAAAGTATAATATAATCCTTGCCCTCAATGAACTTATGATTTGTGTGTGTGTGTGAGTTCACAACTAGAGGGAAGAACACAGTCGGCCCTCTGTATCTGTGAGTTTCTCATCCGTGAATTCAATCAGCCACAGATAGAAAATACTCTGGAAAAAAATGAATGTTGCCTCTGTACTGAACACATACAGACATTTTTCCTTGTCATTATACCCTAGACCATACCGTCCAACCATAATTTGCATAGCATTTACATTGTATTTAGTCTTATAACTAATCTAAGGAAGATTTAAAGCATACAGGAGAACGTGCGTAGGTTATATGCAAATACTACACCGTGTTAGATCGGGACCTTGAGCACCTGTGGGTTTGGGTGGCTACAGGCGTCCTGGAGCCAGTCTCGTGGAGACGGAGGGAGGACGGTGTGCTGGGCCCTGTACCGAGGAGCCCAGTGTGCGGCGGAGTCATGCTGACCGACGGGGTCTGGGGAGGCTTCGCAGACGAGTCTGCATTTGTGCTGGGCCTTGAAGAATGGGGCTTCACCGAGCAAAAGCAGGAAAAGAGATTTTTGAAGGAAAAAAGTACTTAAGGAAAGGCGGGGACGGGGGACGGCACCATGTACACCCGATGTGTTGACATGCTTGGGGAAAATGAAGTGGTGACTTGTGGGGTCTCTCCCTGAGACAGGCAGGGGGGATTTGTTCCAGTTCTAGAAGAGTCTCTCAGGCCTCCGCTTGCAGCGCCTCTGAATCAAATGTGCTGCCTTAAGATCTCAGCTGCTTCTCTCTGACCCTGCCCTTGTCATTCAGATTGGCACAAAAATGGCACCTTCTTGTGATTACCAGACAGACGCTAAGGATATAGTCCCAATTTACAGTTCTGAGGAAGTGTTTCCATGGATACAGATAGGCTGGCAAAATAACAAAGGCATTCCACTTTCCAAATGTTTATTGTTTCTGTCCTGAAACACCCTTGGTTTTCCCATCATACAAATATTAATACAAGAAAACTATAAATCCTTTAAACTATAAAGTGAAAGACTCCAAGGGTTCTGATGAAATATTTCTCCAAGTACACTATTAACAATATCAAGAATAGTCATTTTTTAAAATAAGAGAAATAACAGCCTGTTTGCATGCTGGTATGGCTACAGCCAGGGCAGAAGTGACGGTGCTGGAGTGACAAGGGACAATTGTCAGAAGCAGTGAAGGGCCTGGGGAAGAAGGGGATCTGGTGAGGGGGTGGGCTTAGGCAGCAGCAGGCACAATCACCTTGGAGAACAGCAGGAAAGGTGGGGCCTCGAGGCGCTGGGAAGATGCCGGCAAGCGGCAGGACGTCGTGGAGACCCTCTCCTAACTGCTCTGTCTTAGTGAACCGCATGCGAGGGGCCTGTGGTCTGCAAGAAAGGGGCGGCTGGCTCTGAGTGACACGGCCAAACTTACACCCTGGACACTCGCTCGGCCCTGGGTTCGCAGCAGACTGAAGTGGGGTAAGAATGGGAAGGAAGCAGCCGGTGAAGAAGTCAATGCAATCCACGATAGAGATTATTTTTCTCCAAAACCAGTGTGGCAGTAACAGAAGGGGGAAAGTAATCAGCTTCTGAATGTATTTTGAACACAGGCAAGTGTGAAAGAGTCAATGAAATACTGAGTCTTTTATTTTTTCCTCAAAACCAGTACAACAAAACCAAAAGATGTTATTGTAGCATTTAAACCAAAATCAATAACATTTTAGTTGCTTTTACTGACAACGATCCAGTTTTTAACTAGCAAAGATTATTCCAGAACGGTGGCGATAGCAGTAAGTAATGCCAGTGAATACATAAAAATCTGTTGGCATTGTAAAGCACTATTGAAATGGAGGCTGTAGTTAAAAGCGACGCATCTGTGTCTGTTCCTATAAGCCAATTGGCAGGAATGAATCAATAAATCGCAAAATTAGTGTGGAAAAATATTTCAGGCTTTCCAAGATCAAAGAACGGAGGGTAAAATATTAACTTGATGTCCTTTTAACTTTCTTTTCTCAATATTTATTAGTGTTTGACCTCCCTTGAAATGAGAGTTCCATTATAAGCTTTTTGATAAATGGATTGAGAGGTTGTCTCGGAGCACTCTGTCTTCCTAAGTATTTTCTATTCTCTGGTGAGATACTATATAGTCTGCGTCTGACAGTAACTCCGCTCAGAGCCTCACAAATGGGCATCTCTAGACCACGCAGACAGGAACGAAGGGGCCCGCCCTTTCAATCTCTCCCTCCTCTGCACGTCATGATAAAAGTGTTATTATAAAAAAGGCCACTCCTGGTGGTTCATCAGGCCTTTTTAAAGCATATTTAATCTAATATTTAGGGCTTGAAACAACAAAAATATATGAAAAGCCCATCCTGTCTCTTCAATACTATAGCAGGAAAGAATATACGCAAAACCGCCCAGAAAGCAAAGGGCAGAAATCCACTCCTTCTGGCCAGGAGCCTGTAATCCTAGCACTCTGAGAGGCCAGACTGCTTGAGCCCTGGAGTGCCCGAGCTGAGACCTTGTCTCTACTAAGAATAGAAAAACCGGCCAGTTCTGGTGCCTCACACCTGCGGTCCCAGCCTCTCAGGAGTCTGAGACAAAAGGATCGCTTGAGCCCAGGAGTGTGAGGTTGCTGTGAGCTATGACACCCAGGAGTTTGAGGATGCTGTGACCTATGACACCCGGGAGTTTGAGGATGCTGTGACCTATGACACCCGGGAGTTTGAGGTTGCTGTGACCTATGACACCCGGGAGTTTGAGGATGCTGTGACCTATGACACCCGGGAGTTTGAGGATGCTGTGACCTATGACACCCGGGAGTTTGAGGATGCTGTGACCTATGACACCCGGGAGTTTGAGGATGCTGTGACCAATTACCCCAGGGAGGTTGAGCATGAGCTA
>CAUYRH010099553.1:0-17258 GCA_963574655.1 Perodicticus potto | reverse complement strand
TACTTGGGAGGCTGAGGCAAGAGAATCGCTTAAGCCCAAGAGTTTAAGGTTGCTGTGAGGTGTGACACCACAGCACTCTATTGAGGGTGACAAAATGAGACTCTGTCTCAAAATAAATAAATAAATAAATAAATGAAAATTATAAGATAAGCACCCTCAAAGAAGATAAGGGGGAAAAACCATAATGAAGAAAAATCATACAGAATTTGCTATCCTTAAGCACATACCTCCAGCCACACCCCCATTATTTAAATCAATCCTGTCTCATGTAAAAGTTAGTACAGCTTAACAATCTGGGGGTAGGCTGCCTACATTCTAGTCTCTCCACTGAACAGCTATGTGGCTATGGATAAACATACAAGTTTAGTGCCTATCAAAATGAAGACACTAATAGCACCTACCTCAACCCTTGGGAGGATTACAAGTTATTTCTAAAATGCTTAGACTGTGTTTTAACACATAGTAAATGCTAGAGTGTGGAATTAAGAAAATCAAATTATAGCTTACAAATTCTAAGAACCATCTCTTCAGGGTTTGTGAAGACCAATGAATGGCTGGAATCTCAACGTACTATCAGTCACATACTATACTTAGCATAATATCAATATCATACATGAACATATCAAGATTTAGTTACGGTTTTTCTTTTTTTTTTTTTTTGTAGAATTTATTTATTTATTTAATTTTTTGTTTTTTTGAGACAGAGCCTCAAGCTGTCACCCTGGGTAGAGTGCTGTGGCATCACAGCTCACAGCAACCTCCAATTCCTGGGCTCAAGCAAGTCTCTTGCCTCCGCCTCCCAACTAGCTGGGACTACAGGCGCCCGCCACAACGCCCAGCCATTTTTTTGGTTGCAGCTGTCATTGTTGTTTGGCAGGCCCAGGCTGGATTCGAACCCGCCAGCTCAGGTGTACATGGCTGGCGCCTTAGCCCGTTGAGCCACAGGCGCCGAGCCAGTTACGATTCTTCTTCTCAATTTTTAAATCAAAGACATAGAATCAAATTTGCCTGAGAATGACAAAACTGAAAGCCAACAGCTTCAATTTTGACATATGGACACTGCAAAAAGTATAGGCAATCTTAAATTTGAGAAATTGATGCTAAAATTAATTTCAATATCAGACATACTTGAAGAAGTTTATCTGCATCACCTAACAATTAACAATATTACTAGAATATTTAACCATAATTTATATCACTACTATGGAAGTCCTCCAGAATAAATTCAAATGTTACTGATAAGAATACATCCTGAGCATTGTTGGAAATCAGCTAAATTTAAAACAAACTCCTTTCTCCATAACATTTACCCTCCTCAGTGGCGCCTGTAGCTCAAGCAGCTAAGGCACCAGCCACATACACCAGAGCTGGGGGGTTTGAATCCGGCCCGGACCTGCCAAACAATGACAACTACAACCAAAACATAGCCGGACTTGTGGTAGGCACCTGTAGTCCCAGCTATTTGGGAGGCTGAGGCAAGAGAATTGCTTGAGCCCAGGAGTCGGAGGTTGCTGTGAGCTGTGACGCAACAGCACTCTACCCAGGGTGACAGCTCGAGGCTCTGTCTCAAAAAAAAAAAAAAAAGATCTCCCCTCCTCTAAACTTTGCCCTTTCCAACATCACTTTGGGTAGAATTATCTGGACTACTTAAGGTTAAGAGGCTATCCCAAAAGTACTGTACAGGGTGGCCATAAAGTTCATGTGCAATTTTAATAGTTAACTATTTTGCTCTTACTAAAACCCAGCAAGACCCATTTAAATTAGAAGCATACAGTTAAACTATCTCGGACCCAAGGACAAAAATGACAACTAAAATCACTGCAACAGGCCGGACACAGTGGCTCATGCCTGTAATCCTAGCACTCTGGGAGGCCAAAGTAGGTGGATTGCTTGCACTCATGAGTTGGAGACCAGCCTGAGCAAAAGTGAGACCTCATCTCTACTAAAAATAGAAAAACTGAGTTAAGAGGATCTCTTGAGCCCAAGAGTTGGAGATTGCTGTGAACGACACAGTAAAACTGTCTCAAAAAAATAAATGGGGGAATGTCCTTATGTTTCTGTAATAAAATTAGCTTCCATTCTGTATGAAAAGCCTAGGTAATTGAGGGAACACAGCCAGGAGTAAGCGCTACAAGGAAAACAATTTGGGGCTTCAACAGTTTTTATAGGTAATCCCACAAAAAAATTCAAGAACAATAAAGACGAAACTGCATTTATGAAGTCACAAGAAGCAACTAGGAAATATAAAGGCAACATATAATGATCCACATTTTTTTCCCTTAGTTTCATCTATTTTAACTCCACGAAGGCTGAGCAATTTAACAGCAAAGTTTAAATGTATGAGATCTAGAATTTTGTAATAAATAAATGGATAGAAGAAAAATATGCGTAGACTTTCTACAAATTTTTCTCAGGAAATAAATCAAAGATTAAAGCAATTAAAATCACTTACATAAAGTATTTAAATTTAGTGCTGTCAGCATTTTTGCTTACCTGCCATACACCCACAATTGCATTGGCTACTAATATAAGTAAAATTACAAAAGGTTCTACAAAGGCTGTAATTGTTTCTTCACCTTCTTCAAACCAAGCCAAAACCTAAAAGAGAAATGGCATGTGTTAGAATTGCGTTTTTAGGCTTAGTGCCACTTTATTACAAAAAGTAGCTAGCACTAAAGAATTACAATAGACAAAATCTATTCTCTTACATTCTCTAGAAAAAAATGGCAGCAACATATATAACATATATATATGACACAAACTACTTAGATTCTGTTTGTAATTCTTGGTACTCCAAACTGTACTTCTTATCAATACCGTTAAAAGTTAATTTTTTAGCTGGGCATGGTGGCTCATGCCTGTAATCCTAGCACTCTGGGAGGGCTAGGTGGAAGGATAGTTGGAGTTCAGGAGTTTGAGACCAGCCAAAAAATTAGCCCAGTGAGCTACTCAGGAGGCTAAAGTAGGAGGATCACTTGAGCCCAAGAGTTGGCTATGAACTAGGCTGAGGCCATGGTACTACACTCTAGCCCAGGGGACAGAGTAAGACTCTTGTCTCAAAGAAAAAAAAATTTTTTGATGAAAAATTCCACTTTAGAATCCAAATAAAATACTTGTATGGGGAAATAAATCCCATTCATGTTATAGGTATATATTGATAAAAAGTAAAATTTAAATCCCTGATTTTACTAAAGTAAAAAGCAATCAATAGCTATGTTGATATAGTTAATAATCATATCAAATAATATCCATATGCAGCATAAATTCATGGTAAAGTGTGACTCGACTCAAATTTTAGAGGACATAAACTGTCAATCCCCCACGTATTTTCAGTAGTGGTATTACTGAAAGTCATCTCAGAATTATTACAGAGATTAGGAATGTATCTTGAGGATTATCTTCCATATGACATCAAGTATAGCAACATAGCACTTCAGAGGTTGAGTCCAAAAATACTGTATTCAACAATACACCCCTCCGAGAAAAATAAACAGAGAAATAAAACTTTAGTTCAGGCTCAGCGCCTGTGGCTTAAGCAGCTATGGCTCCAACCACATACACCTAAGCTGGCAGGTTGGAAACCAGCCCGGGCCCGACAAACAATGGCTGCAACCTAAGTATAGCCAGGTGTTTTGGCAGGTGCCGGTAGTCCCAGCTACTTGGGATGCAGAGGCAGGAGAACTGCTTGAGCCCAGGAGTTGGAGGTTGCTGTGAGCTGTGATGCCACAGCACTCTACCCATGGCAACAGCTTGAAGCTCTGTCTCAAAAATAAATAAATAAATAAAAATAAAAAAATAAAAACTTTAGTTCAGGCTGGGCACCTGTAGCACAGCCGTTATGGCACTGGCCACATACAACAAGGCTGGTGGGTTCGAACCCAGCCCGGGCTAGCTAAACAACAATGACAACTTGCAACAAATAGCTGGGGATTTTGGCGGGCACCTGTAGTCCCAGCTACTTGGGAAGCTGAGGCAAGAGAATCACTTAAGCCCCAGAGTTTGAGGTTGCTGTGAGCTGTGACGCCATAGCACTCTACTAAGGGCAACGTAGTGAGACTCTTTGCCTCCAAAAAAAAAACTTAGTTCATACATCTCTAACCTTGATAAAATTTAAAAGCTACAAATTAAGAGCCACAATGTACTTCACAATCCAGCAACCGTAAAACCTAATACAATGGGCTCGGCACCCGTGGCTCAAGCGGCTGAGGCATCAGCCACATACACCTAAGCTGACAGGTTCGAATCCAGCCTGGGTCTGCCAAACAAAGATGACGTCTGCAACCAGAAAATAGCCAGGTGTTGTAGCAGGTGCCTGTAGTCCCAGTTACTTGGGAGGCGGGGGCAGGAGAAGCGCTTGAGCCCAGGAGTTGGAGGTTGCTCTGAGCTGTGATGCCAAGGCACTCACAATGGGGACAGCTTGAGGCTCTGTCTCAAAAAAATACCCTAATACAATGAATCTCAATAATAAAAAAAAATAAGTAACTAAAACATTCTTTAAGACTTTTATTTATATACTTTTGTTGTTGTTGTTGCAATTTGGCCCGGGCCGGGTTCAAACCCACCACCCTTGGTATATGGGGCCCACACCCTGCTCACTGAGCCACAGGCACCGCCAATGATAAAGAATATATTAACGAGCAATCTAAATTGTTAAAAATTTAACAACTAATATTTGTGAAAACCTGCCAATCCAGAAAGAACTTGAAACAGAACTAATGATTTCATCGGGGAGGTAGGATTTGCATTTTTCCCTTAAATACTGCTTAAAATGTTTGCATATTTTATAATAAAATCTTTTCTATAAAAGATCTATAAAAAAAGATCTCTTTAGTAAAAGTACTCTTTGTTGATATGATTTACGGCAATAGTGAAACTATCTCATTATATCTGTGTTTAGTGGAATACTATGAACTGAGCTTTTACAAAAATAGCAAACAACCAGAAAGATGTTAAGGCAAGGGTCCATACGAATACTGCAAGAGTAACAATTAAGAAGAAATATCAATGAGATGGCAAAAAAAAAACAGACACTAGGACAAACTCCTGACAGATGTCAATCACTACTAACGCTTAATGAACTAGGGCAGGTAGAAAACCAGAATTAATACGATGTTGCTATAAGCTTTCAACAGGGCATTCTCAGTATTAAGGGCCAGACCTAATGTCAGAATGAAAACTTCTCTAGGAAGTTATAAATTTTGAAAGATGCGGGATCACAGCTGCTCCAATACTTGCAAACATTTGCCATATCAGAAATAAGAAACTTAATTAGCTCTTGGGGGAGAAAAATTGCTCAACTTAAAAGAGTAAGTAGGACCTTTCCAAAAGGTCAGTGAGGCATTACCAACTGTAAGATAAGCTTCACACCTTATTAAAGTGGGTATGAATTTCCCTCTTGGCAGCCAGGCCTAGAGAACAAACTTAAAGCAATATTCCATAACAACGAGAGCAAAGGAAAAGACTAAGGAAAGCAGTGACAAGTATCAGATCAAACCTCTCCTTTTTAAGTGGTCACCAATAACATCAGAATCCTAACTTGCACAATGTAGCAGTCTTTTCTTCCATATTATTTTAAATGTCACTGTGTAAGAAACATAAGCATTTGTATTGTTACTTGAAGGATCTACAGATAATCTAACTACCACTTGATGAGAAATTAATGGTCAAACCCTAAGACTGAATGCTGTGCAACCAGTTAGTTTTTTTTTTTTGAGACAGAGTCTCGTTCTATCACTACTTCACCTCAGCTGGAGTGCCACTGCATCAGCCTAGCTCACAGCAACCTCAAACCCCTGGGCTCAAGCAATCCTCCTGCCCCAGCCTCCCAAGTAGCTGGAACTATAGGCACTAAACCTATTTAAAATTGACAATCATGAATTTCCGGAATACTTTAAAAAATGTCTAATAGGTTCAGCGCCCATAGGTCAGTGAGTAGGGCGCCAGCCACATACACCAAAGCAGGAGAGGTCAAACCTGGCCTGGACCTGCTAAAACAACAATGACAACTGCAACCAAAAATTAGCCAGGCATTGTGGCGGGCACCTGTAGTCCCAGCTACTCGGGAGGCTGAGGCAAGAGAATCATTTAAGCCCAGGAGTTAGAGGTTGCTGTGAGCTGTGACCCCACGACACTCCACTAAGGGTGACATAGTGAGACTTTCTTAAAAAAAAAAAAAAGTCTAATACTGAAACCATAAACAACCTGTAAACAATTTTACAGAATTAAATGGCTATAGCTCAAAATGAAGAAGAGCAAGCATGTATGTCGAGCAGTCCTTCATTGTTTTGTTGTATTGATAAATGGTAAGATGACTACTGAAAAATGAAAGGCTCCATGAGATGGAGAGGAGTGAAGGAAAAGGAAAGAAAAACGCCATGAGTGACATTACTGAAATGCAAGAGGCCTTATTAGCACCTCATTAGGTGAGTTCATAATTTACCAGAAGTTATACAAAGTATACCTATATAGAAGATAGGGAAAATGTTTCTAAAAATCCGGAGAACAGGTTGAACATAAAGCACTGTCTATATTGTCTTTTGTTCACTATTATATTCCTAACACCTTAGAGCCTCTGTCATATAGTTGATACTCAGTATGTATTTATTGAGCAAGTACATAAATTAATGAAACAAAATCTCACATGACCTCTAAGATGCAAGACCTCTAAATGGCAGTATGTGAATTTAAACATTAAAGGCAAAAAGGTAACCAACATCATGAACAATAGCAAAGGAAAGTAGAAGAAAGTCTACTGCAGAATTTAGACAGTGTTTCTCATTGCCAATCTTATTCAAAGTAACCACTTGCTAATGACTTGCTAATGAACACTCAACTTCAATTTAAGGCATCTTTCAATTATTATCCACAACAGTTTGGGAGGCACAGGCCAGTGGTAGATTGCCTGAGCTCATGAGTTAAGAGACCATCCTGAGCAAGAGCAAGACTCTGTCTCTAAAAACCAGCCAGGCATTGGCATTCAGAGGCCAAGGCAGGTGGACTGCCTGAGCTCATAGGTTTGAGACCAGCCTGAGCAAGAGCGAGATCCATCTCTTGAAAAACTAAACAACAACAACAACAACAAAAATAGCTAGGCATTGTGTTGGGTGCCTGTAGTTCCAGCTACTTGGGAGGCTGAGGCAAGAGAATTGCTTAAGCCCAGAAGTGTGAGGTTGCTATGAGCTACGACACCAAGGCACTCTATCAAGGTCAACAAAGACTCTATCTTAAAAAAAAAAAATTTATCCACAAGATTAATCTTTATACAGCATCGCTAACCTCTGATAGGAAGTACAATGAATAAAGCAAATTTTAATCCAAGGTAAAAAGGCCTGTTATACTATAAACTGGGCGACAGTCATGATGCTGTGACTCAGTTATCTATGTTGGAATGGATTGAGCTCTTAACAAAGATCATAAAAAGAAAACATAAGCATATTTTGCTCCTCCATGCATTCTCTGAAACTTGCACTGTGCTTCTGGGGACTCAAAATTTGCTCAATAAAATAAATAATTTATATAAAAAAGAATTTTTTTAAAAAGAGGAAATGAAAATTAAACAGTTCACAAACTGATACAAAGGGTGGGTTGGTACCCACTGCACAGTGGTTACAGTGCCAGGCATATACACCAAGGCTGGCAGGTTCGAACCTGGCCCAGCCAGCTGAACAACAATGACAACTGCAACAAAAAATAGCCAGGCATTATGGTGGGCGCCTGTAGTTCCAGCTACTTGGGAGGCTGAGACAAGAGAATCACTTAAGCCAGTGGTTCTCAACTTTCCTAATGCCACAATGTATTTTCATTGTTAAAAAGGGGTCCAACCCACAGGTTGAGAACTGATGAAGCCCAAGAGTTTGAGGTTGCTGTGAGCTGTGATGCCACAGCACTCTGAGGGTGACATAGTGAGACTTTGCCTCAAAAAAACACAAAAAACTCAATTCTTTCTGATCTAGATGCAAAGCTTATGTAAAACACTGTTCAATGTTTTCAAACTTGAATAGTCTTTTTTCTTTTTATAGAGACAGTCTCACAAGTCACAGCAACCTCCAACTCTTGGGCTTAGGCCATTCTCTCGCCTCAGCCTCCCGAGTAGCTGGGACTACAGGTGCCTCCCACAACGCCCGGCTATTTTTTCTGTTTTTGCAGTTCGGCCGAGGCCGGGCTTGAACCGCTACCTTCAGTATATAGGGCCAGCACCCTACTCAATGAGCCACAGGCACTGCCCCAAACTTGAATAGTCTTTTTTAAAAAAGGAGTGTAAGTAATGTACACTGTATATCAAAACATTCACCTTCTGAAATATTTAAAGTTCTAAAAAATTAGTTAAATAAATCGACCATTTTATCCTAGTTTTAAAACATTAAAAGAAAACAGACATGAAAAATGTTAAGAACACTACATTAATGCAATATTAAATACTAGGGAATGAGACCAACATGGCCCTTATGTTCACCCCTTTGCATCTTTTCTCAAATGTAGCCTTTTTTTTTTTTTTTTGAGACAGAGCCTCAAGTTGTCACCCTGGATAGAGTGCTGTGGCATCCCAGCTCACAGCAACCTCCAATTCCTGGGCTCAAGTGAGTCTCCTGCCTCCGCCTCCCAAGTAGCTGGGACTACAGGCGCCCGCCACAACGCCTGGCCACTTTTGGGTTGCAACTGTCATTGTTGTTTGGCGGGTCCGGGCTGGATTTGAACCCACCAGCTCAGGTGTACGTGGCTGGCGCCTTAGCCCATTGAGGAACAGGCGCTGAGCCAAAATGTAGCCTTCTTTGAGGACTTTCCTGAATACCCAATTTGAGCATTATACTCCCTTCCCTATATCCACTTATTTCCAAGCCCAGCCCCCTTTCTTCATTTTCTCAAGAGCACCATCCTCCAGGTAGGGGTCTTTGTCTATTTTGTTCACTGCCATAAACCCAGTGACAGGTGCTCAATAGCTAATGAAGCAGTGAAAAAGGAAAAGGCAGACAGGCATTCTAGTCCAAGTAACTATACAATGTGTTTCATTTAGGGCAAAGTTGGTAACTAAGAACAGGATGGAAAGACAAACTGAGATACTGGCACTTGACAAAGAATTTCTAATGTTCAAATGCACTGAGAGATAAAGAAGCTCACTTCTTCCAATCCAATAGATTTAAAAAATTTTTTTTTAATTTTGGCAAATATTACAAATTAAACTTCATCTCTACAGTCACAAGAGTAAAACATTAAAGCAATTTCCCACATTCTGCCACAGCAAAATATTAACTATGGTTAACAGTTCACTACTTAGTTTGATATT
Source organism: Perodicticus potto (assembly GCA_963574655.1). NCBI lineage: Eukaryota > Metazoa > Chordata > Mammalia > Primates > Lorisidae > Perodicticus > Perodicticus potto. Next base: position 7,978 of record CAUYRH010099553.1, on the reverse strand, counting down.
TGAAACAAAACACTGGTATTCTTTCTAATTTGAGCATGACCTGATGATGCATTACATACACATTATAAAAACTGTCTATTCACTTCTCCAAAAGAACCTGAAGATTCTACCATGTTTTTCCTGTTAAGCCCATAGGAATAAACTGGCTACCACAAAAGACTGTACTCTTTCTTGTAAAGGATAAAGAAATGAGAAATGAAAAGGTCAAGTATAATGCAGCAGCCATGCCAACCCTACGTGAAGAAAATCAACAAAACAGGTTTTATATCTGTAATTTCTTAGATAAACCAAAGCAAATTAAGTGAATTCTAGTAAAAACACTAAACACTCTTTCTATTTAGCAATCCATAAAGTAATTATAATATAGTTCGTTTCCTGAGCAATATGTACATAACTCCAAGTAATTACCGAAAAGGAACTCCCATTTCAACTCCAAAATATAATTCTGTAACTCTAAAAAGCCAATGTCGTACCTTGCAACAAAATTAAAGCATTTATTCTAAAATCAAATTTGAAAATGCCTTTAAATTATCAATTTTTTTTTTTAATTGAGACATCAACTCTCACTAAGTCGCCCTCGGTAGAGTGCCATGGCAACAGGGCTCACAGCAACCTCAAACTCTGGGGCTTAAGCGATTCTCTTGCCTCAGCCTCCCAAGTAGCTGGGACTGCACCTGCCACAACACCCGGCTATTTTTGTTGTTGTAGTTGTCACTGTTGTTTGGTAGGCCTGGGCCGGGTTCGAACCCATGAGCTCCGGCGTAAATGGCCCTTGCCCTAGCCGCTGAGCTACAGGCACTGAGCCTAAATTATCAATTCTTAATTATACAACAACACACATCATTAATGCAAAATGCTAATACAGTCACTTAAAACAGCAAAAGAGATCTCATACAACCCAAATAGCCAGTATCTTCTTTACTGTAACATCAGATTATTTACAAGCATTATTTACAACACTGCTTCAAGCCGTAACACAGAATTCATTTATTTTACCTCTGGTTTGTAAATACTAAACACCAATGATCTTAAGCCCACTCCAACAATTAACTGCCAAAGTTTAGACTATTTCAGAATTAATTATGCAGACAGCTTAAATATAAACCGTACACTTATATCACTTATTTTGCCCCACAGCAATGTACTGACACTACAGTTAATCAAGCAACTCTACTCATTAGTCTTAATTGGTCAAACAGCAGCCATTTACTGAGAGTACTTTTTTTTTTTAATTAATCAAGGAAAGACCTGTCAAGAGGTATGGAGCAAATGATTCCTCTATATGCTAAATGGTTTGCTATGGAAGTCTCAATTTTATTCAATGAAAACCACAAAAAAGATTCTTGGAGGATGAATAATTAATGGCCACATACCACTAGGCTAACACAGTATGATATAGTAAAGCCTCATGACAGAATTTATGTAAAACTACTCCAAAAGTTGCTGTTGTTAATTTAAAAAGGACTATATATTTAATCTTTCCCTCTCCTGAACTAGATGCCCACTATTTTGTTTAATTCTCAAAAAAAAAAAAAAAATATATCCCTCCACAGTACAGCTGTCATAAAGACTGAGGTAGATCCCTGGGACTTGCATATGTAACAAATATACAAAATTAAAACTTTGAAGCTGTGTCAATTTTGTGAAACTTGAAAGTAGTATTGTACTGGGTAAATGCTACTTCCCATAGTGGTTTTTGTGAAAACAAAATACTGTACTTCAACAGCAAAAGGCATCTTGTGCTATTAGGATTAAGAACATCTGTGTCCTATTCATGACCATGTTTAGGAAAACTACCAAATCATCTATTGCCTGAGAAGAAAAATGCAACAAAAAATTAATACCAAAATAGCCTGACCACCTCCATCACCTTTTTTTCTAAAGTAGTTCTTTGCATTTCACTGGTTTCTTAGCAACCATACAGGACTCAAGCAGGGTAAGCACATAGAGAACATGAAAAACACTGGGCTTTTTTTTCCTTTCAAGATCTAAAACCAATTGTACTAAATCTTGTTCTCTCAACCCAGGAATCACTCAAGACAGGGGTCCAATTTAGATAAATACACCACCCTAAAGGTCAGTGACCAAATTTGGTCAACAGTGGTGCCATCACTGCCGTCATCATTCTTGTCACTCTCAGGAACAACTGTCACCTTGCCATTACCAGGAAGGGAGAGCAACTGGAATATTCCTTTTGTAAGTTCTATTTACAGAGTACAAAGAGCCCAACATCACCTTAGTATGATCTAACAATAAGATAACAATGGAAGAACCTGAAACAGAAGAGGCTTTCAATGAAGAACTTTTTGATACTAAAAACTCATAAACCACAAAAATTTATAAGACCTTGACACAGTCAGGAACGATTTCTAAATATGCTGTAAATATCAGGCATCTATTTTCTGAACATGAATGGCTTCATGTGTTTTGTTTATAATTTCAAATACCTAGGTTTTTTGGTTTGATTTTTAAACACGTAAACACAGATATATCCAAATATGTTTTCACCCAAGGGACATCATGTTTTCTGATTTACCTATGGTATATTTTCAGTTTTACTGGGGAAAAGGAAATAAGTTTTTTATACTTACAAAAGATATACACGCTGCCAGTAATAAAATTCTAACTAGTAAGTCTTCAAATTGCTCAATTACAAGTTCCAGCAAGGTTTTTCCTGTCAGAAACAAACATATGTGTTGTAATTGTCATCTTAACATCAGCGCACAAACTGGGGAGGAGGGCAAAGAACATGTTAAGATCACTTACCTTCTTCAGCAGGTAACTCTGTTGAATGTAGAAATTTGCCAGGCAACGTGTGGAGGTGGTAAGAAAAGAATAAAATAAAATTTAGCATTCTGTTTTTATAAAAAGAACTGCTAAAATTATAAGCATCAATGTCTTTGGAAAAACAGACCTAGCTATGTGACCAGTTTTTTTTTTTTTTAAAAGCATACGAAAAACAATACTTCAAGAAAATATGCAGTATTTCTTGTAATCAACGCCTTCAAGTCTATCTCGAAAGACTAAAATCATTCAGGGCTACTGAAACAAGGAATCGTTTTCAGCTATGTCATCACTTCTGCCAGATGTGTAACTTTGGATAGTACGAGAACGGTCAGAGGCTTTCTCAACTACAACGACGCCTCATAATCGACTGGGGACGAGAAAATGTCTCGCCGGGCTCAACCCAGCTCCGAGAGTCCCGTCCTTCCTTCCTTCCACCCGGGCCGGCGGCTGCTGCACGCCGGGAAGGTCAAGGGCTCGGAACGCGAGGAGATCGAGAGCGAGGCGCAGCCCCAGCGCCCCCGCCTGCAGCCCCACTCCTGCGGGGCCAGCACGCGGGCCCGGCCTGCAGCCGTCGGCGGGCGCGGAGCCGAGACCCACGAGGTGGAGCCCCGTCAGCCATTTTCCCAGCTGTCGGGCCCGCGCCGCGCGGCGCCCCGGCGCCGGGCACCTACCGTTGGAGCCCCATCTCTCTTTGAGCTTCTTGACCTGCTCTAGGCTCAGCCCAGTGCTCTCGTTGACCCCGAAGTGGCCCAGCACCTCTTCCACCGTCTTGGTGTGCGCGTTCTCCATGGCTTCGGGGGCCCGACCGGCCTCGCCTCCTGTCCCCGCGGCCTCCTCGCCTCGGCCTCGCACTCGGGCCGCGGGCTCGTGCCACCCCGGGCGCCCAGGCGCGGACTGGTTTCTCCCCCTCCTCCTCCTCCGGCCGCTTCCGCCTCGCCGGGCGCTGAATCACCCCGCGCCCCCTCCCCCAGACAACCGCCCCTCTCGCCGCCTGGACCTCGCCACTGGGCGGGTGGGGGAGCGCCCGACCCTCCCTCCCCTCGTTAGAAGGGAGGGCCTCCTTCGCCCTCAACCGCCAGCCGGGAGCGCAGGCCGCGGCCCCCGAGCCCAGTCCGAGCACTCTTGAGGTGATTCTCCACCCCGCCCGTACTGGAGGAGGGGGCGCTCGGCCGACCCCTGAGGGCGGGACGGAGCGAGGGAGGTGAGGAGGGGCGGTGCGCAGCGCGCTCGCCCAGGTCCCTCAGCTCTGCACCCCCGACAGCGGCAGAGGAAACTGCGGCGGAGGAGAAGGAGGTGGCGTCGGGGACGGCTCCGCGGCGGCTGCTCTAATAGCATTTATCGGCCGCTGCCTCCCCTCTCGCCGCCGCCGCGGCATGTGGACGCCGCTCATTGGCCGAGAGGGCCCAGCGCGGCGCGGGCGACGCGGCCCCGCCCCCTCCCCTGACTCCCTCCCTCCCGCCTGCCTCGCGCCCACGCCGCCGCGCAAGCCCCGCCCTCACCCATGCACCGCCCCCAGGAACCCGGATCGAGGCCGCGCGCGCCGCACTCGCGCAAGAGTGCGCTGCGGCAACAGGCTTGGCGGCAGTGTTTCTTTAGTGTTCTTCTGAGGGTGCAGTTGTCGGGCCCGGTCCTTCAGCAGACGTGAGGCAGAGGGCTTCTGGTGGTTGCCCTCTTCTCTCTGCCTGTAGAGACTGTTTGCCCTTCGGGGTCTCCCCGGGACCAGGATGGGTGGTTGGGAGGCGAGGCTGAGAAATCTGGGCGCTCAGCCCGCGCAGGGCGTCCCCGAAGCGCGCTCGTGCTGGTGTCCTTGGCTCGCCTCGCCCTCGGTCTTCTGAGCCGCGTTCTGCATCCTAATCTGTCTCCTTCAGAGCCCCCCTCAGGAACCAACGGGAGGAATTCCGCAGTTCCCTTCCCACACAGCCAAAATCCCTCATCTGTCGCCTCAGAAACACCGCATCCCACACCCCCATCCAAGAGCTCTTTGGCACGCCAACACCAGTCCTTCCTCAACCGAGTTCTGCTCCCTGGCTGAGGGAATCCCACTTTGCAGGGAGAGGGAGGAGGTTTTATTTCATTTTCAGTACCCCACACAGCTTTTGTAAACGTCTGCATACAAGTCACAAGTTATGCTATCGTATTTAGCAGCTAAGCTTACGCTAGGTGCCTCCTGTGGCCTTAAGGTGAACGCTGTTTTATGGACTCCCACTACCCCCAATAGTAGAAAAGGGACTTAGTAAAAAACCTGTTCTTAAACCGCAGATAATGTGCTCTGCTCAAGAGGTTGTATAGAGCCTATGTCACAGCAAGATAGAGGGAATTTTGCCTTTATAAAGAAGTTAATACTACTCAAACAGGAGGAAGACGGTGCATTGAATTTGTGAACAAAAGATGAGCATATTTGCTTTAACGAAGAACGAAAGAATGTGGTTCATTTTTGTGTTTAGCAGTAGCGCACCGTTCACATGAGCAAAAGCAGAACTCAATTGTGTCATTCATTCAGCTCAGTTGTCCCAAATGGCTCAGCCTCACGATTAAAGACAAACTTCTTCATAGTGCCTCCTAGGGAGGCTAAGGCAAGAGGATCGCATGAGCCCCAGAGTTTGAGGTTGCTGTGAGCTGGCACTTCACCCAGAGCAACAGAGTGAGACTCAAAAAACAAAAACAGTGATTTTTTTCACCCAGCTGAAAAAATTGTCACGTCATTTCATTTAATTATTTCCAAGGAGTGGAGGTTAGCATACACTTTTGATTGATACTTGGAAAAGGACCAACAAAACCCTACACGAACAAAAAAATTTTAATGTATGGCAATGCAGTAAAAGGGGCAAGATGCAAACTGGTTAGGTCACAGGAGCAGAGCTGCTTCGGGAGAAGCATGTGACTGCATGGGGGGCGGTGGTCGCGAGGTTTGGCAATTCTCCCTCTGAGACCAGCTCTGCCCCTTTTCTTTTCTTTTCTTTTCTTTTCTTTCTTTCCTTTCTCTCTTTCTCTCTCCCTTTTTTTTTTTTTTTTGCAGTTTTTGGCCGGGGCCAGGTTTGAACCCATCACCTCCGGTATATGGGGCCGGTGCCCTACTCCTTTGAGCCACAGGTGCAGCCCTCTGCCCCATTTCTTACCACTTCTCTTCTTTACCTCACATCTCTCTTTCATCAAGAATAGAAGCACTGCAAGCAAGAGGAGGATTGCTACCTTTCTTAGCCTGGAAATTATCTTAGGAGTCTGATTTTGGAATCTCTATTCTGTGGTCCAGTCTCTGCTTGAGGTTGTAATCGCCTCTCTGGTTCAATTATGAGCTTCTGGAGAAGTTCCTGACCTCAGCCTTTGTATGGAATGCTCTTCTACAGATCTACACAGGCATTGTTCATCTTTTCATTCAGAGCTCATCTTACGTGTCCCCTCCTCAGAGATGTCTTTGCTGACTATCTAAAGTGGCTACCCTCCCTAGTTTGCCTTCTATCACATCATTCAGTTTCTTCCCAGCATTTATCTCTGATATTGTATTTTTGTTTAGCTGTTTACTACCTGTCTTCTAGTGTCTCTTGGAGCACTAGGCTATATGCTCCTTGAGAACAAGGGCTTGGCTATCTTGTCCATCCTGAGGGCAAAGAACAGTCCCTGGTATACACTTATTTATTGAACGCCTACTATTTGAATTAATGAAAGAGTCCCACCATACCCAACCTATCAGTAACTTGCTAAAGGGCCTCAGGAAATTACTGCTGAATTCAAGTTCATTGATTACCAATTTGTGAAATAAATTAGAAGACTTTCAAAACTACTTGCCTCATGAGAATGGCTGTGACAGGTTTAAAACAGACAAAACCAAAGCTAGACAGCATTATAAGTTCCTCAGAGATGAGTAAGGTTAAGTTCACATTGGTGCTATTACCACATTGCCATTGTCCATCTAGACTGTTCTTTGCAAGCTTTCTATTTACTGGAAGCTAGAATACTCCCTTAAGCTGCAACAGTGTTATTTTGGGCCCAGAATTGGCCTCTTTTGTAGTATACATTATCATAACAATTAATGATTCCTCAACCTTTTGGTGTCTCTGAAACCTATTGTTTACAGGTTACCAAAATGTATCATAATCTTACCTTCCGAAAGGCAGAAATATTTAGGTTTTCATATGGAGGAAAAAAATAAACCTGTGCTCACTTTATTTTGTGCATTGTGTTACACTTGCTTTTTGTTAACAAGGGTTTTTAAAAGTAAGAAAAGTATTTTCTAGCAAGGATTGCAATCATTTTCAATCGGTTGAGGATAAAAAGAAAAAAAGAGAAACTATGATTCAGAAAGATGAATGATTTGATCAAAGAGCTTCAAAGGCATTGATAAAGGAGGACATTTGCTGCCAAAAGGCAGGTAGTTCAAAAAGCTAGTCAGACAGAAAAGGCCAGGGGAAAAGAGTGACTTGCAAGAGGCCTCACCAACTTCCCAACCCCTCTGCAGCCCTCCTATAAAGCGATGGAGAAAGCAGAAGACAGTCTGTTCCATATTTGGACGGCTCTAACCATTAAAGGCATCTCATTCTGGGCTGAATCCACCTCCCTTTAGCTAACTTCTTCTATACGTTTGTTCTTGTTAGTCTGTGAAGCCATTTTGAATAAGTTTAATTTCTCTTCTGTATGAGATCCCTTTGAGTATTTCAAGATATCCAGCATACTAAAAGTCTCTTTTCTCAGGGACTGCACTGCTTTCTCTGTCGCATGAGCTTGCAATTCCTCAGTATCTCTGTCATTCAGTTCTACAGGAGTCTGACATTGAACACAAAAGTCAGGGCATGGTCTTGTACTGAAGTTTTTCACTGCCCACCTTTGTTTTGGATCTTTTCCCCTGCATGTTACTGATTTATGTTAACAATCAACTTAAAACTGAGTCCTATAAAAAAAATGTAAACTGTAGTCATAGCGCACTGGGAGTGGTGGCTAGGATTATGCATGTAATCCTAGCACTCTGGGAGGCTAAGGCTGGTGAATTGCTTGAGCTCAGAAGTTCAAAACCAGCCAGAGTGAGACCAAGACCCTGTCTCTACCAAAAATAGAAAAACTAGCTGGGTGTTGTGGCAGGCACCTGTAATCCCAGCTACTTTGGAGACTGAAGCAAGAGGATCTTTTTTTTTTTTTTTTTTTTTTGTGGCAGTTTTTGGCCAGGGCTGGGTTTGAACCCACCACCTCCGGCATGTGGGGC
>CAUYRH010099552.1:0-59731 GCA_963574655.1 Perodicticus potto | reverse complement strand
TGGATTAAAAGAATTAACATTGTTAAAATGTCCATACTACCCAAAGCTATCTATAGAGTCAATTCAATCCTTATCATAATATCAATGGCATGCTTCACAGAAATAGAGAAAAAAATCTAAAAATTTGTATGAAATCATAAGAGACCTAGAATCCTGAAAAAAATAAACAACACTGGAGGCATCACACAACTTGACTCCAAAATATACTATGAAACTATAGTAAACAAAATAGCATGCTACTAGCATAAAAACAGATACATAGATCAGTGGAATGGAATAGAGAACTGAGATATAAACTCATACACATACAGTCAACTCATTTCCAACAAAGGAGTCAAAAACATACATTGGGAAAAGAACAGTCTCTTCAATAAATGGTGCTAGGGAAACTGGATAACTATATGCAGAATGTTGAAACTAGACCCTTATCTTTCAATATATATATAATAATCAACTCAAAATGGATTAAAGACTTGAAGCAATGGAACTCCTAGAAGAAAACACTGGAGAAATACTTCAGGACTCTGGTTGGGGCAAAAACTTTTTGGGTAAGACCTCAAAAGCACAGGTAACAAAAGCAAAAATGGACAAATGCAATTACATCAAGCTAAAAATCTTTTGCATAGCAAAAGAAACAATTAACAACATGAAAAGTTGACCCACAGAATGGGAAGAAAATATATGTAAACTATCCATTAGACAAGAAATTAATAACCAGAACTCAAATAACTTAATAGCAAAAAAAAAATCTGATTGAAAAAATTGGGGAAAAAAAACTTGGATAGACATTTCTCAAAAATGACATAGAAATGGCCAACAACATATTAAAAAATGCTCAGCATCACTAATCATTAGCAAAATACACAACCAAACCATGAGACATATCACCCAATTAAAATAGCTATTATCAAAAAGACAAAAAATTACAGGTGTGGATAGATATGCAAAGAAATTGGAAGGCACAATTGTGTTGGTGGGAATGTAAATTAGTACAGCCACTATGGAAAGCAGTATGAATTTTCCTCAAAAAAAACTAAAAAATAGAATTATGAAGTGATTATCTAGCCATTCCACTATGGGGTATATATCTAAATAAAAGGAAATGAGTATATCAATGCGACATCTGTAACCCCATGTTTATTGCAGTCTTATTCACAATAGCCAAGACATGGAATCAACCTAAGTGTTTATCAGTGAATAAGTAACCAAAAAGAGTGGCATATTTACACAACGGTATATTATTTAGCCATAAAACAGAATAAAATCCTGTCATTTGCAGCAACATGAAAGGAACAGGAGGAATAAGCCATAAACAGGAAGACAAATGTCACATGTTCTCAATCACATGTGGGAGCTAATATAGTGGATGTCTGTGGAGGTGGAGAGTAGAATGATAGTTTTGAGAGGCCAGGAAAGGGAGTGGGGAAGACAAGATAAAGAGAGGTTATTTTATTGATCACAGTTACACAAAAAGAACAAATTCTAGTATTTGACAGTATAGCAGAGCAACTATAGTTGACAATAATTTCATGTATATTTCAAAATAGTGAGAAGAGATGCTTTGGAAAGATCCTAACACAGAGAAATGTTCATTGTTTTAGGTGAGGGATAGTCAATTATACTGAGTTTGATCATTACACATTATCTGCATGTGCATATCCTCACAAGCACTCGTAAGTAGTACAATTATTATATATCAATAGAAAAAAAGATTAGCTGAGTAGTGTGAGAAGCCCTTTCTGCCAAACTTAGCTTCAAAATTGATGGAGAAATCAAATCAGCAGATATACAAGCACTGAGGAAATTCATCACAATAAGATCAGCTCTACAGGAAATACTTAGACCTATTCTCAATGCTGAAAATCACAATGGACAACCACCAAAGCATACATCTAGAAGCCAGAGGCCAGAATTTAGCCTTCACAATGGCACAGAGGATAAACTACACAACAAACTACCACACAATAAGATGAATAGAATTCTACAAATATTGATACTTTCAATAAATGTCAATGGATTGAATTTCCCACTGAAGAGGCACAAACAGCCTGATTGGATGAAAAAACACAAGCCATCCATATGCTGTCTCTAGGAAACACACCTACCCTGAAGGACAAATCAAGACTCAGGGTTAAGGGATAGAAAACAGTGTATCAAGCAAATGGAAATCAGAAGAAAGGAGGGGTTGCAATCTTATTCTCAGATACAAGTGGATTCAGAGCAACTTTAGTTAAAAAAGACAAAGATGGACACTTCATACTGGTCAAAGGAACAGTACAACAAGAAGACATCTAAATACTAAACATTTATGCATCTAACTTAAATGCTCCAAGATTTATGAAACAGACCTTGAGGGGTCTGAGCAATCTGATATCCCATAACACCTTAATAATTGGGGACTTTAGTACACCTCTGACAGAACTAGACAGATCCTCTAAATGAAACTAAACAAGGATACGAAGGACTTAAACATGACTCTAGATCAAATGGGGTTAATAGACATACATAGAACACACCATCCGAAAGTAAAAGTATATACTTTTTTCTCATTAGCTCAGGGCACATAGTCCAAAATAGATCACATCCTAGGATACAAATCAAACCTCAGCAAAATTAAAGGAATAGAAATTATACCATGTCTCTTCTCAGACCACAAGGGCATAATGGTGAAGCTCAACTCTGACAAAATTGTTCATCCCCACACAAAGTCTTGGAAACTAAACAACCTTATGCTGAATGATAGTTGGGTCCAGGACGAGATTAGAGAGGAACTTGTTAATTTCCTCAAATACAACAACAATGAAGACACAAGTTACTAAAACCTCTGGGATATAGCAAAAGCAGTCCCAAGAGGAAAATTTATCACACTAGATGCCTACCTTCAAAAAACAGAAAGTGAATGCATCAGCACCCTCAAAAACCACCTTATGGAATTGGAAAAAGAAGAACAATCTAACCCTAAACCAAACAGAAGAAAAAAAATTGTCAAAATTAAGTCAGAGATTAATGAAATTGAAAACAAAAAATCATTCAAAAAATTAATGAAACAAAAAGTTGGTTTTTGAAAAAATAAATAAAATAGATAAACTCTTGGCCAGACTTACTAGAAACAGAAAAGTAAAATCTCTAGTAACCTCAATCAGAAATGATAAAGGAGAAATAACAACAGATGACTCAGAGACACAAGAGATTATCTCTGAATACCAGAAGAAACTCTATGCCCAGAAATTTGACAATGTAGAGGAAATGGATCAATACTTGGAATCACGCCTTCTCCCTAGACTTAATCAAGATGAAATAGACCTTCTGAACAGACCAATTTCAACCATCAAGATTAAAGAAACAATAAAAAAATCTCCCAACAAAAAAATGCCCTGGTCCAGATGGCTTCACACCAGAATTCTATCAAACCTTCAAAGAAGAGCTTATATCCATACCACAAAATTTATTCCAAAAAATTGGAGATGAAGGAATCTTCCCTAACACATTCCATGAGGCAAACATCACCCTGATACCAAAAGCAGGAAAAGACCCAACCAAAAAAGGAGAACTACAGACCAATTTCGCTAATAAATATAGATGCAAAAATTCGCAACAAAATCCTAGAGAATAGATTACAGCTTATTATTAAAAAAGTCATACATCACAGGCCCAACTTCAAAATAGCAGCAGCACAGCAGCGCACCCCAGCAGCCCAACCTCCTTGACTCCCTGGCTGCCCTCTTCTCACTCACTGCTTCCCTCCTTTGGCCTTCACCTACACACCTCTGGATTGGCCACTAGGAATCTCACCCCTCCAGTGCCCTGCCTGCTATTATTGGTCATGATCTTATAATCAATGGATAAAGTGGGGGAAATGTGAAATAACTTTAAATACAGGTGTCAGATCTCTTCAGTCATGAGGGAGGAAGCCAAATTGTAGTAATAAAATGTAGTGAAAATGTGGACATGAACTCCAACAGATGTCTGTCTTTCAAAGAGAAAAAAATCAGTATAGGAGACTCGGCTCCTCAGCAGCAAAGCAGTCCCTTAAGAGAAAATGTTGCCTTACAATTAGGATTAAGTATTCTTCAAAGAATTCTTCAGGGAGAAATCAAAATTGGACCACTGAAAGCCCTCAAATTGTTGAAATAAGTATCAAAAAGGATAATGATTCTTGTGTTACAGGAACAAGAATTGCACGAAGAGATTCCCCCTCTCGACACACTCACTGGGGTGGAAAGAAAAAACATTCTTCTTCTAAAAAGACCCGAAGTTCTTTGGATACTGATAAAAAGTTTGATAGAACTGGAAGTGGACTTCAAAGGCGAGAGAAGTGCTACAGTGTAAGCTCTGTCCACGACATGGACAGTGTTTCCAACAGAACTGTAGGAAGTCACTCTCTCAGACAGAGGTTGCAGGATACTATAGACCTGTTTTTTCCCAAGAAAACTTATAACAAGAAATCAAAGCCTCTCTTTTCCAACAAAATAAAAATACATCTTTCTGAATTAATGCTTGAGAAATGCCCTTTTCCTGCTGGTTCAGATTTAGCCCCCAAATGGCTTTTGATTAAACAGCATACAGCTGCTGTGAGCCCACATTCAACATTTTTTGATACTTTCAATCCATCTTTGGTATCTACAGAAGATGAGGAAGATAGGCTTAGAGAGAGAAGACAGCTTAGTATTGAAGAAGGGGTTGATCCCCTCCCAATGCATCAATACATACCTTTGAAGCTACTACATAGGTTAATCCATTATACAAACTGGGACCAAAGTTAGCTCCTGGAATGACTGAAATAAGTGGGGACAGTTCTGCACTTCCACAAGCTAACTGTGACTCGGAAGAGGATACAACCACCCTGTGTTTGCAGTCCCGGGCAGAAGCAGCGTCAGGTGTCTGGAGACAGCCATGCTCATGTTAGCAGACAGGGAGCTTGGAAATTCCACATACAGATTGATTATATACACTACCTCGTGCCAGATTAGCTTTATATTACAGGGAATCCCTGCTACTGGGGAGTGATGGACCGTTACGAAGCAGAAGCCCTTCTCGAAGGGAAGCCTGAGGGCACACTTTTGCTCAGGGACTCTGCTCAGGAGGGCTACCCTTCTCTGTGAGCTTCCGCTGCTACCACAGATCCCTGCATACCTGCATCAAACTGTGGAATCACAACTTTAGTTTTGATGCACATGATCCATGTGTATTTCACTCCTTCACTATAACTGGACTTTTAGAATATTATAAAGATCCCAGTTCTTGCATATTTTTTGAACTTCTGCTTATTATATCACTCAGTAGGACTTTTCCATTTAGCCTGCAGTATATCCATCCTGCAGTAATCTGCAGGTGCATTACATATGATGGAATTGATGGGCTCCCTTTACCATCAATGTTATAGGATTTTTTTTAAAGAGTATCATTATAAACAAAAAGTTAGAGTTCACTGGTTAGAAAGAGTACCAGGCAAGGCAAAGTAAATGCTAGTGCTAGTATCTGTCAGATGCAGCCTGCTGTTACTTATTCAGATAAACATGGCACCTATTGGACAACTAGAGGTTAGAGCTACAGGTGTTCAGCAAGACTACAAAAATATTTTGCCAATTTAGCTAACAGTTTGGTTTTTAATGGTTGTAGTAACTGAGTGAGGCAACTCTGGGGCATTTGCTATGAAGAATTCTATTTCTTACTGGAGAAGAAATTATTAATATTGGATGAGTATTTCAACAGTGTGACCGATGTTTGAAAATACTTTTTTCTAAGAGTTTTTCTATAACCTTCTAAAAGTAGTGATGCTTGTAGATACTGCAAATCAAGTGTTGGAAATCCAAAAATATTATAGAAGATTGCCTTCCTTTTAGGAAAAAAAAATGCAATTTTCTCACCATAAGGGCATAGTGCAGTTCACATAAGTGTTGATGTAGTTTATAGTCAGACTCCTTTTCACTTCTGCAAAAGGTACTGTTAAACCAAGTTTTCTAAATAGTCAGTCTTAAAATCTCAGACTTACAAAGTTAGTAGAATTTCATTTAAAGGCCCTAGGTATTCATTTTTAATGAGTGCTTTAACTTAAAACAGATATTTGAATAGCCGCTACAATGTAGTGTCTTATGTGCTTTTTTTAAGTTAACATATGCAGTCTGATCATTTCATGGATCCATAAAAATCGGATCCTTTTCTGTGCCCATCATAAGTTTGTGAACCATGAAGAAAATGAGACTAGAAGATGCCCAAACAAGTCAGATAGTAGTAACTACCATGGTTGCTAATGTTGAGACTATTATTAAATTGTAATTAATAATTTGGATGGCAGTATTTACCCCTCTGTTGTAAACTCTTATAGCTGAATTGCTTAAGTATAATTTATAGAATTTCAGTGTAGTGAATTCTTAATGGAAAATATGAAACCTAAATTGCAGATTTAAAAGGTAATGTACAACCATTTTATTTGTAAATAACTTTAATTAGCACCTTTTTGTCACTTAGAATAGTATGTAATATGACTTAAGTGAGCTGTTTTGGAAGTTATATCAAGTTCTAGTGTTTGCTTCTTAGTAATTGTACTGAATCTCCAGTTCTGTCTTAGACATTTTTGCACTAAAGTAGCCAAATCTATTCTTGTGTCTTTTTGTTAATGTGCTCTGGACCACTGGTGGATGCTCCATAGTTTCCTTACCTATTGTTGAAGAATGTTATTTTACATCCCTATGGCTATTGCCAAGACTTCAAGAAAGAAAAACTATATTTGTATGCAACACTAACCCTTTGACTGCTAATGTATGTTTCTGCTTGCTGTGCCTTGTTATGGCTGCTTTTTTGTGCTAATAAAGTATGTTTGGTGTTCTCCTTGGAAAAAAAAGTCACACATTACAATTAAGTGGGATTCATCCCAGGGATGCAAGGCTTGCTTAACATATGCAAATCTATAAACATAATTCCCCTATTAACAGGAGCAAAACCAAAGACCACATGATCCTCTCAATAGGTGCAGAAAAAGCATTTGATAAAATTCAGCATCCTTTCCAAATTAGAATGCTGAAGAATATAGGCATTGGCGGCCTATTCCTTAAACTGATTGAAGCCATCTATGACAAACCCACAGCTAAATTTATACTAAATGGAGTAAAACTGAAAGCTTTTCCGCTCAGGACTGGAACAAGACAATGGTGTCCTCCATCACCACCACTATTGAACATAGTGCTGGAAGTTCTAGCCAATACAATCAGGCAAGAAAAGTAAATTAAAGGCATCCAAATGGGGGTAGAGGAAGTGAAACTCTCCCTCTTTGCTGATGATATGATTTTATACGTAGAAAACCCCAAAAACTCAACCACAAGACTCCTGGAAGTGATCAAAAAATACAGTAATGTCTCAGGATATAAAATCAATGTCCACAAATCAGTAGCCTTTGTATGTGCCAATAACAGCCAAGATGAAAAGGAAATCAAGAACATAATACCCTTCTCCATAGTTCCAAAGAAAATGAAATAACCTAGGAATATACCTCACAAAAGAGGCAAAGGACTTTTACAAAGAAAACTATGAAACCCTAAAAAAAGAAATAGCAGAAGATATTAACAAATGGAAAAACATACCATGCTCATGGCTGGGAAGAATCAACATTGTTAAAATATCTATACTTCCCAAAGCAATCTACAGATTCAATGTTTTCCCTATTAAAATACTAACATCATACTTTTAAGACGTGGAAAAAATAATTCTTCATTTTGTATGGAACCCAAAAAACCCCAGGTAGCCAAGGCAATTCCTTTTTTTTTTTTTTTTTTTTTTTTCAGTTTTTGGCCAGGGCTGGGTTTGAACACACCACCTGCAGTATATGGGGCCAGTGTCCTACTCTTTTGAGCCACACGAGCTGCCCCCAAGGCAATCCTTAATAATAAAAACAAAGCTGGAGGCATCAGCCTATCAGACTTTAGGCTATACTACAAGGCCATAGTTATCAAAACAGCATGGTATTGGCATAAAAATAGAGACATAGACATTTGGAACTGAATAGAACCAGGAAATGAAACAAACAGCTTACAGCCACCTAATTTTTGATAAACCAAGCAAAAGCATACACTGGGGGAAAGACTCCCTATTCAACAAATGGTGCTGGGAGAACTAGATATCCACATGTAAAAGACTGGAACTGGACCTGCATCTTTCTCCACTCACAAAAATTGATTCAAGAAGGATAAAAGACCTTAATCTAAGGCATGAAACAATTAAAATCCTCAAAGAAAGTGTGGGGAAAACACTGGAAGCTATCGGCCTGGGAAAGACTTTATGAGGAAGACTGCTTATGGCAATCACAACAACAACAAAAATAAACAAATGGGACTTAATGAAACTGAAAAGCTTCTGTACTGCTAAGGTGACAACAACCAAAGCAAACAGACAACATGCACATTGGGAAAGGATATTTGCATATTTTGATTCAGACAAAAGCTTGATAACTAGGATCTACAGAGAACTCAAATTAATAAACATAAAAACAGCCAACAATCTCTTAGAAGACTGGGCAAGAGAGATGAATAGAACCTTCTCTAAAGAAGACAGACGAATGGCTAACAAAAATGAAAAAATGCTCGTCGTCCC
The DNA here is from genome assembly GCA_963574655.1 of Perodicticus potto. Taxonomy (NCBI): domain Eukaryota; kingdom Metazoa; phylum Chordata; class Mammalia; order Primates; family Lorisidae; genus Perodicticus; species Perodicticus potto. The sequence continues at coordinate 51,148 of CAUYRH010099552.1, read as the reverse complement.
TAATTATTAGAGAAATGCAAATCAAAACTACCTTGAGATACCATCTAACCCCAGTGAGAATGGCCTTCATCACAAAGTCTCAAATCTGCAAATGCTGGCATGGATGTGGAGAGATAGGAACACTTTTACAATGCTGGTGGGACTATAAACTAATACAACCTTTTTGGAAGGCACTATTGAGAACCCTCAAAGAACTCAAGCTAGACCTCCCATTTGATCCTGCAATCCCATTGCTAGGCATCTACCCAGAAGAAAAAGAATCCTTTTACCACAGGGACACTTGCACTAGACTGTTTATTGCAGCTCAATTTACAATCGCCAAAATGTGGAAACAGACTAAATGCCCACCACCCCAGGAATGGATTAACAAGCTGTGGTGTATATATATACCATGGAATGCTATTCAGCCACTAAAAAAGATGGAGACTTTACATCCTTTGTATTAACCTGGATGGATGTGGAACACATTCTTAGTAAAGCATCACGAAAATGGAGAAATAATAATCCTATATACTGAATTCTGGTATAAGGACAATTAATGTCCTACACAGTGGGGGATGAGGAGAGCTGAGAAAGGGAAGGAGGGAAGGGGTATGGGGTCAATGGGTGTGGTACACCTTTTAGGGGTGGGACACAAATATAAGAGGGTCCTTATCTAGCAAAAGCAATCAGTGTAACCTGGTTCTGTGTACCCTCAATGAATCCACAACAATTAAAAATAAATAAATAAATTACTATCAGAGAAATGATAATAAAATTGGAATCAAAAGAAGGGAAAATTGATATTGCACAAAACACAGTAAGGGACACAGAAAGTAAGTGTGAGAAATACATCTAAAGCAGATAGAAACAAAGATAGACTAAATTATAGGAATGTCCACCCTGCATCCACAGGCCACATGCTGATTTTGTGAGGAATATTTTTGCTTATCTGTGATAATGGATATCACAAAAAGTAAGCCTGGTCCTTTTTTTTTAACTAATCAGATTTTGTTTATGTTTATGTTATTTCATGTGTATCCCAAGACAATGCTTATTCTTCTAAGGTATAGCAGAGAAAAAAGAAAAAAAAGGCTGAATATTCCTGATTTAAAAGAATCAAGAAAATTGCATTGATTGGAAATGAAGAGAAAGAAATTCATACAATTGGACTTCCTGAAAAGAAAAACAAAGTGTTTGTAAATTTGTAAAACTAGAATACACCAAGAGTTTCCATTCAGAAAACATAAATCTATACAAGATGAATATAGATCACGGAAAATTATTTAAAAATGGTCAATAATGGGGCAGCGCCTATGGCTCAGTGAGTAGGGCGCCGGCCCCATATACCGAGGGTGGTGGGTTCAAACCCGGCCCCGGCCAAACTGCATCAAAAATTAGCCAGGCGCTGTGGCGGGTGCCTGTAGTCCCAGCTACCTGGGAGGCTGAGGCAAGAGAATCGCTCAAGCCTAAGAGGTGGAGATTGCTGTGAGCTGTGACTGCACAGCACTCTACGGAGGGCGATAGAGTGAGACTCTGTCTCTACAAAAAAAAAAAAAGTCAATAATGAAGTGTACTGTAGTAAAGTTTATTGAATTATCAAGTTCTTGGCAGTTTATCAAAATTACCAAGTCATATAAAAGAGAGGAAATGCCAGGGTGGCCTCAGATTTCTCCATAATAACTTTTAAAGCCAAATATAATAGAATTATTTTTATACGATGTAAGAAAAGAGTAAACCAAAGATTCCATATCAAGACAAGATGTCTTTCAAATATAACTGCTACAAAAAGTTTTAAGTATGTAAAAATTCATATTATAATATCTTATGAGATGGTCTTAAGGAAATTACCGGAAGACAAGCGTCTGCTCACCAAATGATGACTGGTAAATTAGAGTGAAAGGGCTAATGGTAAGCAATGAATACATTTTCCAGTAAAAGTAAGACTACAATAAAAATAGAAATTAAGGTAACAAGATGGATTGGAAATGCTATATTTCCCGAAATGCAGAAGTGATGCAAAAAATAAATTGAAAAATAAAGGGAAATGAGTCAGAGAGAAAGAATAAGTTGCTGCATGCCAAAACCAAAGGCTATTTTTTGAAATAGCAAAGTATGTAGAATATTAGTATAAGCATCTTAAAAGATGACATTAAGTAAGATAATAACCACAACTAAAATTGTGGAGAAAAGAAATTATATAATGAAGTAAGAGAAAAGATTTTAAGGTTTTATTGATTATGGTGAAAAAAAGGGTTAATATTATTATGTCCGGCTACTACAAGAAAGTCTGTGCCCAGAAATTTGACAATGTAGAGAAAATGGACCAATACCTGGAATCCCACCCTGTCCCCAAACTTAACCAAGAAGAAATACAACTCTTGAATAGACAAATATCAAGCACTGAGATCAAAGAAACAATAAGAAATCTTCCAACACAAAAAAGCCCTGGACCAGACAGCTTCACACTAGAATTCTATCAAACCTTCAAAGAAGAGATTGTACCCATACTGCAGAAACTATTCCAAAACATTAAGAAGGAAAGAACCTTCCCCCAATACATTCTATGAAACAAATACCACCCTGATACCAAACCATGAAAGGACCCAACTAAAAAGGAGAACTGCAGACCAATTTTACTGATGAATATAGATTCCAAAGTACTCAATAAAGGGTGGTGCCTGTGACTCAAAGGAGTAGGGTGCCAGCCCCATATGCCGGGGGGGGGTGGTGTGTTCAAACCCCGCCCTGGCCAAAAACCACACACACAAAAAAAAATACTCAATAAAATCTTAGCCAATATGTTACAGCTACACATTAAAAAAATTATACATTACAGGGAGGCACCTGTAGCTCAGTGAGTAGGGTGCCAGCCCCGTATAGCAAGGGTGGCGGGTTCAAACCTGGCCCCGGCCAAATTGCAAAAAAAAATTATACATCACGATCAAGTAGGTTTTATCTCAGGGATGCCAGGCTGGTTTAACAAACGCAAATCCATAAATGCAATTCACCATGTCAACCGAAGCAAAAACAAAAACCATACGTTCCTCTCAATAGATGCAGAAAAAGCATTTGCTAAAAATTCAGCATCCTTTTCTAGCAAGAACACTTAAGAATACAGGCTAGACGGCACATTTTTAAACCTGACCAAAGCCATCTATGACAAACCCACAGCTAATATCATACTGAATGAAGTAAGAGTGAAAGCTTTTCTACTTAGCACTGGAGCCAGAGATGGCTGTCCTCTTCCACCACTACTATTTAACAGAGGGCTGTAAGTTGTAGCCAATGCAATCAGACTAAAGAAGGCTATAAAGGGCATCCAAATGGGGGCAGAGGAGGTCAAACTCTCACTCTTGGCCACTGATACAATCTTATAATTAGAGAACCCCACAGATTCTATCACAAGACTCCTGAATATAATAAAAAATACAATAACGTCTCAGGGTATAAAATCAATGTCCACAAATCAGCAGCCTTTGTATATGCCAACAACAGCCAAGTTGAAAAGCTAATCAAAGACATAATTCCTTTCACATTAGCTTCAAAGAAATGAAATACCTAGAAGGGAGAATTATGAAACCCTAAGAAAATAAATAGCAGAAGACATTAACAAATGGAAAAGCATACCATGCTCCTGGCTGGGAAGAATCAACACTGTTAAAATGTCCATACTTCCCAAAGTAATCTACAGATTGGATGCAATCCCAATTAAAATGCCAACATCATACTTTGAAGAACTTGAAAAAATTGTTCTTCATTTTATGTGGAATCAGAAAAAAACCTGCATAGCCAAGGCAATGTTTAGTAATAAAAACAAAGCCAGAGGCATCACTCTGCCAAACCTAAGCCTATATGACAACTCCACAGTGATCAAAACAACATGATAATTGGCACAAAAATAGAGACATAGACATTTGGAACCGAATAGAAAATGAAGAGATTAAACTCGTCTTTTATAGCCATCTAATATTTGACAAACCAAACAAAAGCATACCCTGGAGAAAAGAATCCCTATTCAATAAATGGTGCTGAGAGAACTGGATAATCACACATAAAATCCTGAAACTGGACCCGTACATTTCACCACTTACAAAAATTAACTCAAGATGGATAAAAGATTTAAATCTAAAGCATAAAACCATGAAAATCCTAGAAAGTGTGGGAAAAACTCTTAAGCATATCAGCTTGGGGAAAGAGTTTATGAAGAAGTCTTCAGCTGCTATCACAACAACACAAAATAAATAAATGGAACTTAATTAAACTGAAAAGCTTCTGCACAGCCAAAGACATGACAATCAAAGCAAATAGACAACCTTTAGAATGGGAAAAGATATTTTCATGTTATTAATCTGAGAAAGGTTTGATAACTAGCATCTATAGAGAACTCATATTAATCAACCAAAAAAGAGCAAACAATCCCATCTATCACTGGGCAAGAGACATGAAAAGAACTTTCTCTGTGGAAGACAAATAAATGGCTAACAAATATATGAAAAATTGCTCATCATCCCTAATCAACAGAGAAATGCAAATCAAAACCACCCTGAGATATCACATAACCCCAGTAAGATTACCCCACATCACAAAATCCCAAAGATACAGGTGCTGGCGTGGATGTGGAGGCGGGGGGAACACTTTTACACTGTTGGTGGGACTGAAAACTAATACCGCCTCTTTGGAAAAAAGTATGAAGAATCCTTAAAGAACTAAAATTAGACCTTCCCCCATTTGATCCCTCAATCCCACTACTAGGCATCTACCCAGAAGAAAATAAAATCATTTTATCACAAGAACGTTTGCACTACATTGTTCATCGCAGCTCAATTTACAATCGGCAAGATGTGGAAACCACCTGAATGCCCATCAACTCAGGAATGGATTAACAAATCGTGGTGTATGTATACCATAGAATACTATTCAGCCATAAAAGGATGGTGACCTTACATCTTTTGTATTTATCTGGATGGAGTTGAAACACATCCACCTCTAGTAAAGTATCAGAAGAATGGGAAAGCAAATACCCAATGTACTCGATAATAATATGAAGCCAGTAGATGATCTAATTCGTGCCTACAGAGGAGATTAACTCATTTCAATTCAAGTTGGGGGAAGGAGGAATAAGGGCAGGGAGGGAGGGAACAGGGGAAGATTTGGGGTGCTCCCACTTAATGGCTACAATGTAGGGGTGTATGGCACATCTTTTGGATGTGGGACACAACCATAAGAGGGACTCTATCTAACAAATTCAAATATTGTGATCGGGTTAGTTGTACCCTCACATTAACCTGAAATTAAAAAAAAAATTGTCATCTCCAGCCATTGGACACTAAACATACACCCGCCTTCACATGACCATCAAAATATCCCACACATTTCCAAACTCCCACACATCTCTGAAGAACCACCACTGAAATCTGAGCTCAGATTAGGATGTAAGAAAACACGCCAGGCTTTCTAGCACCATGGTGTGAAATAGTCACCCAGTGACCAAGGTTCCTGGCACAAAGAAAAAAAAGCAGCAAGTGGCAATTAATAGGAGGCATGAGACATGAAGGGCATATTCAGACTACAGGAGACCTCAGCAGAAATAACTCAACCTATCTAACTGGCAATTTCTTCAGCTGTACTTACAAGGTACTTAGAGGATAAAGGAGATGATTTTTGAAAATGTGATAGACTTTTAAAAGAAATATGATTATTGCTGCTGTTGAAAAGAACACGTAGAAATCGAATAAGTGATTCCTGAGGTTTTAACAAAACACCATCCTCTTCCATCCAGAAGGGAGATTAAGTCTGTAAGAACCGTGAAGAATTAGAAAATTTAGTGAGGACACTGCTACCACTCAAACTTTAGCCTTCCAAAGCTAAATGTAACCTAACTGTATGTACCTTCCTATTCATCTGAAATTAAAAAAACTAAATGTAAAAGAAAAGTAAATTTAATGGGGCTCTTTCTTCCACTTCCCACCAAAGTTTGAGACAGGACAGGGCTTGGGAGAGGGAAAGAGGGCATTCAGCACTGTGAGGGTTATCAGGAATGAGAGTTTCTGCTGAGAACAATGGCCATTGACTAAAAAGAAGAGAAAGGTATGTACAAGGAATGTATGCCCAAGGAAAAGAAGTAGAGGACATGTATAAAATGAGAGGTCCTCTCACTGGTCTGTTGTGGATCAAACTGACTTTTTAAAGAAGGAATTTAACATTTCAAGCATGAATTGCTGTCAACCCTTCACTCTTCACTTCACCCACGATGCAGCAGAGTCCGGATGCACCAATTCCCGGGAGCAGAGCCATCACTCAGAGAGAGCCAGTGTACTCCATTCCTGCTTCTCTTGGACCCAACCCAGGGTCCTGTGACTCGAAGCAGACAAAAAGCAGTGGAGGAAAACACAGGTGCCCTTTCCAAGAAATATTCCTTTTGCACATCAAACCATTCTAGAGGCTTATTGTATTTTTGTTTCCTGAAAACCTTTCTACTAAGTTGGCTTACTCTTTGAAGCAATATGTTAACATCTTTATACTCATGAAGTACACCACAGTACCGATCATAAAAACACCTATGATACCGCCACGAACCGTGGGGCTCACAGAGCATTAATTTCACAAAGACCCATTCCCTACCCAACTCTGCAATCTCAAAGTAGCATTCCCCAATGCATGCCCTCAAAACATTAGTTCCATTATAAACAGTTCAATACTGTTCAGTGAGTTTTGTCACCATGGACGAATTGCTATGATGGGTCCCTCCACTCACCAAGGTCTTTTTCCCTTCAGTTAGTTATTCCAGGGCGATTGCCCTCTCTCTCACACACTATCTGTTTTACAGTTTTATTGGACAATTCTCACTAGCATTCCGCATTAAAACATGAGCAAAGGAATTTGGGAAAGAATCTTCCCAAATTTCCTTACACCTATTGCCAATTTCTTCCCATTTACAGCAAAACTCCTGAGAGATTTTCTGTCTCCAATTCTCCTCCTTCACGTCTCTCTCATGTCCGTCTACCGACAACATGACTGTCACTCTCACTACAGGGTAGAAGTTACTCTCTGAGAAGGCACCAGTGATGTGTGCACATGGCTAAGTCCAGTGGTCCAGGACCTGTCCTCACCCTGTTTTCCTTGGGTGCCCCGCACTTGAGCACTCCACCTCCCAGAGCCACCTCCTCGGCGTGGCCTCCACGACTTCGTACTCGGTAGGTTCTCCTCCTGTCTCCTCTTCTCCCAGCTTCTGTGGAGGGGCTTCAGACATGGCCATGACTCTCTTGGTCTCTCTATCTCTAGTAATACCATCCAGTCTCAGAGTTCTAAATCCCATCAAAACGGTGATGACTCTTAAATCCAGAGGTTCAGCTGGATCTCTCCAGCCTCCTACAGAAATATGCCGACATAGCATTTCCCGGGGTTTCCACGAGGCAATTAGACGCGCCCCAAAGTGGGTTTCTATTCTTGTCCTACAAACCTTCTCCGCTCACAGTTGTTCCTACCACACTTAGTTCCAGCAGTGCCTTTACTTGGACCAAAACGAGGGAGTATTCCTTGCTGCCTCTCTGTCACACCCCTCTTTGGTAATTCTATTGCTCCTACTTCCCTGATGCAACCAGAATCCAACCACTTTTCACAACCTTCCCTGCCACCACTCTGACAGAAGCCACCCTCGCTTCTCACCTAGGTTATGACACCAGCCTTCTAAATGTTTTCTCTGCTCCCACACTTACCCCTGCACACTCTTTGCCACACAACAGCAGCCTGAGCAAGCCTTTTACAATGAGGCAGATGATGACATTCCTGCGTAAGATCCTCCAGCACAGCCTCTTCTGTCACTCAGGTCCCCGGGAGCCACACGATGTGTGGTCAGCTCTTTGAGCTCATCTCCTATCCTCTCACTCTAGTTCAGTATGCTCTGTGACCTTTCACACGCACCAGGCCTCTCCCACCACAGGGCCTTTGCGTTGGCTGTTCCTCTGGCCTAAAACACACTTTCCCCTGTGGCTCTGTGTGCCTCCAAGTCTTCGCTGGAAGACTTCCCGGCCGGGTCGCAAGGCTCCCAGCCCTCTCCTCCTACGCCTCCCCACCCACATGGGGAGGGACTCTCCTGCCTCCTGATAGTCAATGCATCGTTCTTCTTTATTGTATTTGTGGACTCTGCTTCCCTGGACTATTAATGCTGCAAGGGCGAGGATCTCTACCTGCTCTCTTCACCGATTCACCCCAAGCCCAGAAACTAACAAATAGTAGGTAAATGTCATTGAATAAATCCATAAATTAATGAATACGTAGTTCACTCTGTAAGCAGCAGAAAGCCACTAAAAATTTTTAACAAGGGCAGTGTACAGTCTAAAGTGTACTTAAAGATTTTCTCCTCAAGTGTCTGGAGTTCTTGAAAGATCTTAGACATCCTCCGTTGTGAAAGGTACACTAAGCCCCCAGGAAAGGGAGAGTTTTTGGAAGTGAACATAAGAGAAGGCTACACAACAAGAGGTCTAAAGATTTAAGTGTTTCCAAGAACTACAATATTTATTTCTAAAGATTTAAGTGTTTCCAAGAACTACAATATTTCTTCACCTTTCTCAAAGAAGTGAGACAAGATTTCTGAGGAGTTGTACTGTACTATCCCACAAATAGATCAAGAGAAGTAATTCCATGCATCATACCTGGCTGTTGCACTACCTCCAACTTCCTAGGCACAAATGTTTCTCATACACAATAATTTGTCTTCAAGGAGTGAAAAAGGCACATCTCCATCTATCTCACTCACAATCTCCCTGCCAACCCTCTTGCAATGTCTACCAATCAAGCTCTGTGTTTGGTAGAAATGGGAAGCCAATTGGTCAGGCCATCTGGTCACCCATTGACACATTTGCAGGATGTATGTTGTGCTTCCCAACGTGACTTCCTGGGAAGCAGCCTGTGTCAGGGTGCACAGAGGAAACCCCTATCTTCCTCCTGTGAGCAGGAGCAGAGAAAACTCCATCCCGCTCACATAAACATGCTCTCTTCCACAGGTAGAGACAGAATAAAACTGTCAAAACGAGACTTTTCTTTTTTGAGATCCACCTTTAAAGAAAATAGCTCCCTAAAATGTTGACTTCTCCCAGCGTCTCTCACTCCTGGGTGCTGAGTCGCGTGAAGCGCGTGTGCAGGGCATCCGGGGACAGCAGCAGTTTTCTCAGTTGCTGCTCTCAGGTTCTCACCTCCAAGCAAAATGCCTTACGGACAGAAAATCACGGGCTGAAAATGTTCAAAGCCAAAAATATCATCGCTTTGAAAAGGAAGACTAGCTTTCATTTTACAAAGAAGAAGGTTAAGAGGCTTACCAACAATCTGCTAATGAGGTAGTCCCTGAGTGAAAATGACACCTTGGTCTCTTTCTTCCTATCCCTTTATTCTCTTCCCTACAGGATGATACCCGAGAGAAGCTCAATCAGGAGCTTTTAGCGCTTTTTCTTCCTATAACACCATCTTCATCAAAGATCTACTGGCAGGTACTATGTATGAGTCATAGCACTAGACAGGAAGGTGGGGTGAGGCAGCAAGTCACCTGTCCTAGAAAATGTGGCCCCAATCACCCACAGAGACAGCCCCACCTTCTGCATGGTGGCACACTGCTCACGCAGTCAGGGGCGGGATGTGCCATCACCTGCAGTGTCTCATGGAAGGAGCAACAATCCCTGTTCTCAGAACGCTCAGCCTGTCCCTTTAGGAACCTCATGTTCAGCCACTTACTTCCCAGGTGCTTTTAAGAGAGCTAAAAAAGCGATACCAATACTCAGAGCCAGCATGTGAGGACTGCAAACGAGCTGCGTTACCCAAAGCCAGGCGTGGCAGCAGGGTGCTCACGGGGACAGCATCCGTCCGGCAGCCCACAGCAGTGTGGATAATGCCCTTTGATGTGCTTTGTCGTCCTCCCCACCCCGACCCCACCCAGGTGTCCGAGTTCACCCTCACATTCACTGAGCCCCAGTCAGACCAAGCCGTCTCCTCTCCACTTGACCGACACCCGCTGCCTGGCCCGGCCTCCCCAGTAGCTGCTCTAATGTTACTGAGGCTTCTCCTCCAACTCTTCTTATCAGGCTGAGCTTCTCTTTCCCCATGTAGATGTCACCAGTCAAACCACACGATTTAACTGCTGTATAGTCTCACATCACATCGTGGGTACCTAAGCCAAGACCAAGGCCTCTGTGGGATCCCTCGCCACTCTGCACGGCATGCTGCCTGGATTATAAAGATTTGCACTGCAGAAGGAACAACTCACTCAATTTCCCCAGCTTTATATGGGGGGACCCTTTTGCAGACATGCACAAGCCCTTGTGTTTATTGTTCCTCAAATTTATTCCAAAGGTACTTAGATGCCTGATGTCAAATTTAAAACTCCCCTTGATCACATTATCTCAGTCATTGAATTTCTTAATCTTCTACCTAAATAGTTCAAGGATGAACCTTAAGAAATTCCAAAGGCGGATGGACTTTCTTAAGAAATGACCTTTGTAATGAGCACAGTTAAAACAAAAACAAACTGTTTCTCCCACTCATTTTTCTGAACTCAAAGCCCTTCTCACCACAGGTGGACCCTGAAGGGCATGTGGACACTCACAGGTCACTGGTGTGGCAGGGGTAGGGAATCCCTTGTGTCAGTGCTGCGGGCTCCGGAGCTTCCTGCCCAGTCTGCACCGAAATGATGGCTCTTTCGATCATGTCTTGCAGTGGGACAAAGATGTAGTTATATTTGAAACCACTGGCTGGTAGACTCTGAGGATGGAACTTCCAAGAAGGGTTTTTCACCACGTCTGTTCTCATGCTGTATAAGACACTGGTCCGAATTGTGTATGTGACATGGGGTGGCAGTTTGAGGGTCTCTGATCTGAAGTTCTTTCCTAATAAGGAACTGTTGAATATGATACCTAATGGCAGAAAGAAAGAAAAAAAAAGGAAGCATCGTCACAACTTCAGGAGTGGCTCACTCCATGTCTGCACGGAGTTGGATGGGGAAGCTGGTGGGACCACAGGCAGGCACCGCCCTTCACTCCTCCCACATGAGCCCGGAGGGGGCAAATCCAGCCACACAGTCTGTGCTGAGCTTGAACAAAGACCTCCTAGTTCCTGGCCCAGCATTGTTCGCTATTTAATAAAATCACGTAATAGTGTCATCAACCCAAAAATTATTTGTTTGGTATTTTTTGCAGGACTTTAAAAATTATGTAAGACTGTTCAAATCATCAAGGATTTCTTCTCTTGAGTTGTAGATAGAACTCAATGGGCAACGTCCATCTCTTTGGTGTTACTTGTCATTCGTAAGTTAAGTATATGGATTCTGTTTCCTGCCACACAGGTTCTTTGAATTTCGTGCATAAGGTCTACTTTGGGCTGAATTGTCCCCTCCACCCTCTGCCAAATTTATATGTGGAAGTTATCAGCCCTCGCATCTCAGAGTGTGACTACACAGGGAGACGGCATCTTTAAAACAGTAATCAAGTTAAAACGAGTTATTTAGGGTGGGCTCTCATTCAATACAAAGGTGGCCCTATAAAAAGGGGAAATTTGGATGCAGAGAGACAGAGGACGATGATGCGAAAACACACAGGGAGAAGATGGTCGATTGGGAGCCAATGAGAGCCTTGGAGAAGACCTTTCCCTCACGCTCTCCAGGAAAGACCATGAGTGTCTTGACCTTGAATTTCTAGCCTCCAGAACTATGAGACAATAAATTTCAGTTATTTATGTCTTTGATACTTTGTTACAGCAGTCTCAGCCAGCCAATACAAAACCTTAATAACAAGTAATTAAATGTTTACTCGAAAAGAATCTAAGAGTGCACATCACATTTATCTTGAATAGGTGAAGAATTCATAAGGGAGATGAATTGACTAATGTCTTTTCTCCTCGCTCAACCAGGATATCAAGATCCTATGATTAAAAATAAAGGTGACAGAGGAAATTAGAGTGTAACTTTAATCAGGAAAAATACAATTTATCATATGAGATTTAACCATGACATGATATCATGAAGGAGTGAAGCCAGCCACAGTGAATAGTGCTGGTCTCGGCATGACAAAAATGCCATTATGGTACAATGAACATCTTTTCATTAGCTCAAGTCTTTCCGCTTTATTTTATGTTTTATCTGCAGTGGATTTCTTTGTTTTCTGAGCCATCATAAGGTATGTTTCAGGAGAAATATGCAAACTGACAACATATTTGAGCTGCCCCTTTGTAAACACATTTTTTAATTGAGTACTTACTGGCCAAGAAGTTATTCTGCTGCATAAGTTCCTGTGCTTTCATCTCCAGGGCGTCAACAGACTCCACGGCCTGGAAACGGTTCAACACCATGCAGGAAGAGAGATTGACCAGCATGCTGCCCAAGAGGCGGAACCGCCCAGCCCCTGGGTGGTTAAAGATCTTATCCAGCATCCCTCCTAAGGAAAGCAGAGTAGAAAGGGTCACTCCATCCTCACACCAGTGCTTCCTGCTCATAGAGCAGAGATGGCGCCAATGAATTTGGGTATGAGCACAACCTCCTTCACAAAAAAATTGCCCAGGAGTCAAAGTTTGTTCACATGAAACATTTGCCACTTACTCGCTGAATATAAATGCTCTCATTTTATAGCCCTTCTCTGTGGCACTGAGAAGGCACTCTGTTTACCTACATGTAAATGAAAAGAAAACAGTTATAGCACAAAGGGTGACACTGCAGACCAAAGGGATGTCAGACAGTAGGAGGAGGTGGCACCATGAACAGAAGGAAAAACCTCAACAAGTGGGAGGGAAGGTTCTTTCACAGAGCTCAGGAGAGTTTCTGGGGGAAAAAATGTTTATGTTCCAACCTGGAGTCAAGTAATCCTAAAAGAAAAAAATGCCTTCCCTGAAGCAGCAAGCATTTTGGGAAAGTCATTTCATAACATTAATTTTGCAAAACCAATTATCAAGAAGCCTTGACATTGAAGAAACCAAACCCTTGCTCAGCCTCTTGCACAGGTCCCAGATCTGTGCATCTGAAACGAAAGTATAGCAGCAATTTTAGATCAAAGTGGGCAATATCTTGACTGTGGATGCTACCCACAAACATATCTCCAGGGCACAACACCAAGGATGCCTCAATATTTTCACTCTCAGGTCACAAAGGAGCTGGAAAAAGCAAGTGATGAGAAGAATCCCCAGAACCCAAACAGGGAAAATGACATGTGATCCCTGAGTCCATGGGGGCAGAGTGACGGGAATGGGCTGCTCAAGAGCTCCAGCAGGAGATGCTGTGGATGCTGGGAGTAGGCCACCCATCACTATAGGTGGGATGAGTGTGCCTCCCCTTTCCATGGTGCATGAGGAAACGGTTCTGCGTGGCCATAACCTGTAAGAAAGTTGCTCATCTAGTCAGCGTGATGCTCACAGCAGAGAAATCTCCACCTGCCCTAAGCTCCGGGACTTATAAAGATACAGAGTCTTTCTTTTTCTTTCCTTATTTTTTGGGACCTTATAAAGAAAATAAAAGAATTGAGGAGAATTGAACATACCTGGAAACATACCGACATGTTTTTAGACACCCACAAGGTGCACACTATCACACAGCAAACTGAAACTATACAGACAGAATCACAGGTCCGGAAAACCGTCAGTCACCACTGATCGCTTTCTTGGCTACGGGAGTTGTTCATCTAGTCTCACCTAGTGGGGGGACCCCAGTTTCTGACATGTCATCCTCTCATAAGGGAACTAGGTTGCAACTAGCTCCCACCCAACCCCAAATCTATCAGACTGAACGTAACTGACCCCCGGGAAATACCGAGTCAGAACAAACACAGGCATAATTGGAATCTTCCGAGACATGGCTCGGTATATACATGACACTTAATCTTTTTTAACACCTTTTAATTTTATAGGAGAATATTATATAATTTGGGGCAAGTGTTGACTGGCTAACATTCTAGTGCTACATGTATTATTTTGCTCTTAAGCACATGGGTGCATTCTCTACAATTCGCACCAGACTTCCAAACTGAGCACTCATGGAAGCTCAGAAACACTGCAGGGAATGGAAGTTCCCCCAGGTGAGTCTTCAGTGTCAACCCTTGACTTTGCCTTCTCATCCATGGTTGGGGGCAGCCTCTGCCTTCACCTTATCACCTGCCTTCCATTGTATGGTGACAAACAAGGGTCTGTCCCTGCCTGCCCTCTGGTGCAGTCCCTGCTCCCACTGGCCCTCGGGCATCTCCCTGACCTCTTGAATGCTCTAGACTTCCCCAGTGACAGTCAGCTTTTCTCTGAGCTCACTGCCATCCTCTACCTCAGCCAGGAGTAAACCTGCCCTGCCCTGGGTGTTTGTCCCAGGATGCGGCAACATTGGTCTCCACTAAGAGCTGCCTCCATCTCTCACACTCACTTTCCTCCTCAGCTTAGCTCCTCCCTGTTCCAAGATCCTCTTGACATTCTAGGCTTCTGGATTGAGACTGGGTTTTGCTTGCTTGGCACACTTGCAAAGACAGCTTGGGGCTATGCAACGGGGGCCAAGCCTGAACTGCATCAAGATTCAGTGCCACTATCCCAAGATTTGTGGGAAATTCATTTAACATGTCTTGGCCCCAACTTCCTCCCTGGTAAGAAAGAATCATTTCCATCCACCAACTCCAGGGCACTGAAAGCATGTAAGATTTCAAACGTTAGGCAGTGCCGGATTGTTCTGCCATTCCATGCTTCTGGACCCGCATTGTTTCTCGAAGAAGGTCATGGTTTGTTATTGTTAACGGCTGTTAGCAAGCTCCAGTAATTCCCAGATCACAGGCTAAGACACAAGTATGAGAATTTCAGATGGATGGATTTCAGGTAATTTTAAACTTTTGCTAAGTATCTACAATTATAGTGAGGTGGCATGATAATATGCCAGGCACAATTCTGGGCACGTTTATGTATTGTCTCATTTAATTCTTATGTTTGTAAGGAAATGCTCGTGGCTCACTCATTTTACCCTGTAGGAATGAAGGCACAAAAGGATGAGAAACCAGTGAGCTTCAAAACCATGATTCAAACAGATGCCGTCCAGCTTTGGAGTTCAGTCTCTTACAAATGCAGGAGGCTGCAGTTATACTGGGTGGGACTACAGGAAACTGGTGTTCAATGTACGTCAAAATACTCAAACACTGGACCTGTTTAAGCAATGCAGTTTGAGAAGAATGGAGTCCCAGCACTGCCTGAAGTTTGAAATCCTACATGTCTTCCATGCCTGGAGTTGGTGAATGGAAATGATTCTTTCTTACCGGGAGGAGTTGAGGCCAAGACAGGTTAAGTGAATTTCCCTCACATCTTTGGCCAATGGAGCTGGATCTTAATGTATTTTCTCATTCAGGTCTGGCCCCAGCTGCACAGCCTTAAGCTGCCTTTTGAGCACAGGTAGGGTGCCGACACTAATGCAAAGAATTGGGTTCCTGGTTCCACCAAATATTGAAAGAGCCAGTCTCTAAGCATCAGTTTTATCATCTGCATTTCAGAAGGAATAAGAATCTTATTACTGTTACCTGGGAAACAGATCAATGGGGAAAAAAGGATATGAAACTATTTAGTAAACGTTTAAGCAGAAGACCAATTAACCATTGCCATTAGAAAGAACACACTCATTCTCATAGAAACATACCATTTTCTTTATTTCCTTCTCGGAGATTATACCGTGTCTCTGACACAGCCCTTGGCTGGTGACTCCAGCATGAGCTGTGCAGGGGAGAACTTCTCAAGTGTTTCAACCCAGGGAGGAGGGGTGAGATGGGGTGTGCGAGGAGAAGACAGTGACCCTGGATGAGATTTATAAGGTGGAAATTCTGTGGAATACTGATTGTTTGAAAATTTTATATTTTATTTGACTACTCCTCAGTCGTGCTAGTATGAAATTATGTCTCATTTTGCTAGTACACTGCCTAGCACCTGCTAGAAATGTCGATGTGTCAGAATCTAGACATGCCACTTCTGCTGTGAAATGGTACTGTGAGGGGTGGTCTTTATGGTTTGTAGTGGTTGTGATGGCAACTCCCTTAAGGATGCTGTTGGTGTCTAAACATTGTGGGCACAAGGCCAGGCTTAGATATTCTTGTGTGCACTGAAGCCCCTGGGAACCACCACCAGAAAGCAAGACCCATGAAAGATATGTAGTGGGGCAACCCAGCTTGGGGGCGTAGGAGTGTCAAAGTCTTCCTAATGTAGCTGCTACAGGGACACAAGGCCTGGGGTCACAGAGCCCACATGACCTGTCTTTGCTCCCCTGGTAGCTCTACTATTTATCCCATGGTTGACACTGGAAAGTTATTTTATCTGTCAAACATTTTTCAGTTTCCTCATCTGTAGGAAACTACCATTACCCACGGAGCTGTTAAAATTAAATGAAGTGTGTATATCTATATATATACACACACATACACACACACATATCTGCATTATAACCGGATGCTATAATATATATATGCTATATATATATATACACACACACACATATACATATGTGATATATATGTGACATATATATATATCTGCTATAACTTGATCCTAAAATTAAATAAAGTTTATACACACACACACACACACACACATATATATGCATTATAACCTGATGCTATAATAAGGGCTTACTGAATGCTATTATCATCTTTATAACTGCTAAAGGAAAGGGCTCCAACTCATTATCTTTATTTAATTCCTTTGCATGAAACTAAGCAGAACAACTAGGAAATAAAAGATCAAAAAGTGTACTGTGCACTGTGGGGGGATTTTTGTGTGTGTGTGTGTGTGTGTGTGTGTGTGTGTGTGTGTGTGGTGAATTGGAGATTGTTAAATTTCATGGTCTGGGGCAAACTGGGGGCATTTTCACATTGTTTTTATATTGCTGACCATTTGTCACTTAGAATGTGTTGCCCCGTAAGCTTGTCTCGTAAGCATGGTTAGAGGATTTAACTGTATAATTCCAGATGTGAAATGCAATGAAGAGTGAGTTGGCCTAAGTACAGAGTGGTTTTCATTGTCTTCCAGGGTAAAATCCAAAGCTGCTCGGAAGAATGCCTTAAGAATGCCTCTGAATCATTTACATCATTGGGACACACACAGGGTCATGCTGCTTGACTATTGTTCCTAGGGAATAGGTTTGTAAACCTGCACAGCATGTTACTGTACTGAATACTGTAGGTAGATGTGACATGATGGGAGGTATTTGTGTATCTATACATACCTAAACATAGAAAAAGTACAGTAAAAATATGTCTGAAAATTAAAAAATGCTGCAAGTATACAGAGCACTTCCCAGGAATGAAGCTTTCAGGACTGGGAGTTGGTCTGGGGGAGTCAGTGAGTGAGTGGTGAGTGAAGGTGAAGGCCAAGGGCATTACTGTGCACTGCTGTGGACTTTATAAACCCTGCACACCTAGGCTACCGAAAATTTACATAAACAAATGATTGCTTCATCAATAAATTAATCTTACTTACTGTGACTTTTTAAATTTATAAAATTTTAATCCCTTTTAATTTTTTGACTCTTTCATAATAATACAGCTTAAAATAAAAACACGCTGTATTGCTGTAAAAAAATACCCATACTTTCTTCCTTTATATCATTATTCTGTAAGTTTTTTAATCTTAAATTTTTTTGTTGTTTTTACTTTTTAGACTTTTTTGTTAAAAAGCAAGACACAACTACACTCGTTATCCTAGGGCTACACCAGGTCAGGATTATCAACATCACTAACTTCCACCTCCACATTTTGTGCCCTGAAAAGTCTTCACAGGCTCAGCGCCTGTGGCTTAATGGGCTAAGGCTCCAGACACGTACACCTGAGCTGGTGGGTTCGAATCCAGCCCGGACCCGCCAAACAATGATGGCTGCAACCAAAAAATCGCCGGCATTGTGGCAGGTGCCTGTAGTCCCAGCTACTTGGGAGGTGGAGGCAAGAGACTCGCTTGAGCCCAGGAATTGGAGGTTGCTGTGAGCTGTGATGCCAGAGCACTCTACCCAGGGCAATAGCTGGAGGCTCTGTCTCTAAATAAATAAATAAATAAATACATATAAATGAAAAGTCTTCACAGATAATAACATGCATGGAACTGTCATTTCCTATGACAACAATGTCTGCCTGAGGCTATTTTATAGTCGTTTTTTAATAATAATAATGATAAATTAATTCTAAATTAATGATTTAAAAGCACAGTATAGTAAATACATAGACCAGCAATCATTATTATCATTATCAAGTATTATGTATTGCAAATAGCTGCATGTAAGATACTTAGCATGAATGGCAGCCCAGTGGGCTAATTTACAACAATAGTACAATAAACATGAGTAATGCTTTTGCTACAAAGTTATAGCAGACATGACAGTCACTACACATTAATTAGAAATAAGAAAAGCAACTCCACACAAAAAATATGGGTTTCGGGATACTGTGCAGATCTTCTTCCTTTGAGAAGAAAGCAGCAATATCCCTGGGGGATAATACACATAGTTCCCACACAGTGAATTAAATATAATAAAAATAAAATGTGTTCCAATATTAATTGCATGTTCTATCACTTTGGAGACTTGGAGTGCTCACCTAACCCAAAGGCATGAGAGGCAGTGCTGTGGGAGGGTGGGATGCAGTGGGCAGAACACAAGTGGATGAAGCCCATCATGAGAGGGCTGGAGCACAGCTCACTGGTCTTGTTGGATCACTCCATCACATGGAATATGGACAAAAGATGGACTGGCAGAAAAGACGTAGGGCCCACGGAACAGGAGGCATGAGAAAGACACATACGCCTACTTTTAGTCTGAAGGGCAACAGCAATAATGAGCTTCACATACAGATAAACACAAAATAACATTTTATAAAATTCTGCAAAAATTTGGGGACAAGCTCCAGATAATAATAAAGGTTGTTCCCCATTCCATGTGTATCCCTGAGGACCCTAGATATGGCAGGCATTAGCCAAAACAGACTAGAGGACTGGACATTCCATTGCGTCTCTGCCACAAAATTATTTTTAACAAATGATTCCATCCTATTGTTCTAAAGGCGTTTCTCAATCTCATTGGAGAAACATTGGAGACATTTTGGTCCGTAATTATTTGTTGTGGAGGGCAATTCTGTGCATTCTAAGATGTTTAGTAGTACACCTGACCTCTATCTATTAGACGCCAATAGTATCTCATCAGCTGTGACAACTAAAAATATCTTTAACATGACCAAATGTCCCCTGAGGGACGAAATCACTCTTGGTTGAGAACGATTGGTCTCAACTGAATCACAAGAAGTTCCACTAATATCAACAGCTTACACTCAGGTTTTAGAGCCTCAATTGTAATGTCACTAATGTTTAAGGAAACCTTCCAGCATGAAAGAGAGAACTCAAAATGAACAAATAGAAAGTAATAGTAATGATTAAAAAATAAATGAAAGTAAAAAATGATTTTTTTTAAACAGTGGTAAAAATATCAAACAAAAAAATGGAAGGAAAACCTCCCTTCTTTGGGGGACAGAAGGGGATCTATAGAGGAAATCAAATTGGGATCTATTTAGGGGATCTATTGAGGAAATCTCTGCTTAGTGTAATGAAAGACTATCTGGTGCAGACAAATTTTTCTTCCAAGAACAACTAGAAAACATGAATAACTTTCACAAAATCTGTATGAAGGCTTTAAAAAGTTATCAAGGCAACAAAGACATGAAGTTCTGAGAGCAAAGAAGAAAAGAAAACATTGGAAGCCTGTTTTTTTGGTGCCTCCAAGAAATGAGAGGCTTGGCTCACAGTGGTCCCAAGTTAGGGACCTACCAAAAATATAGGCCCTAGTAAATACCAACTTTTAGTTTAAATCCATCACCACCCAAATTGGGGACTCCCTAAGAGTACATGGAAACTGAAAAATTCCCTTTTCAGACTGAAGTCTAGCTCCATCAATCACCTCAGTCCTAGATTGGATTAGGATAATGTGATCCCACCCTAGCTTTCTGACAAAAGCAGGAAAATAACATTTTTTGGAGGAAGATAACACCATCAGGAGAGTCAAATTTTTTCCAGAATTTTCATTCATGATGTCTGGTATTTATTTAAAAAATACTTAGTATTCCTGGAGATAAGACAGAATAACCAAAAAAAGAAAGAGAAAGAGACTATTGAAAAAGATCCCCAAAGGACTCAAATATTATAGTTCATAACACACATTTCAAAAGTGTAATTATTGCAACTAAAAATTAGATTAAAGTAGGGTGAATATCTGCAGAGAACTAAAATTTATAAAAATGAATTTTAAAAGGAAAATATGACTGAAATGAAGAAGTGCATGAGTATGTTTAACAGCAGATTAGACCCAGCTAAAGAGAGAATTAGTAGATTAGAAAACGAGTAAGAAAAAAAATTCACAAACTGAAGCATAAGGAGAAAATAAAAGGTTGGACAACAGAGAAAAGGGTATCAGAAATATACAGACACTGTGAGAACTTTTAATCATGTTTAAAAGGGGAGTGCCAGCAGGCAATCAGAAGCAGTAGAGATAGTAGTCAAGACTTCCCTAAAATGTCATTGATTCAAGAAGCGCTACAAAATCAAAACAGTATTCTCATCAAAGAAACCATACCTAAGTACATCATAATAAAACCACTGGAAAGAAACAAAGAAAAAGAAAGGGGGAGAGGAGAGGAAAGGAGGAAAGAAGGAAGGGAAGGAACTTAAATAAAGAGGAAAATATTTCAAACATATTCTCAATAGAAATGAAAACACAGCCTCAAAATACATGAAGTCTCAATTGACAGAAGTTAAACTTATACAAATCCACAATAATAATGGTAAATTCAAACACACACATCTTAATAACTTCTATGATAAGGAGACAGTGAGAATACACAGAATTATACCCAAAATTACAGAACTATTGTATGAAGGCACCAGAATTGACCACACGTGGAGACATTAAGTAAGTCTCAATAAATTTCACACAAATGAAATCATATTAACAGAGCAGGCTGTGGCCATAGTGAGATAAAGCCAGAAATCAGTAACACAAAGACAAATTGAAAATCCCAAATATTCAGAAATTAAGCTATAGGCTTTAAAATTACCTGAATGTCAAAACAAATAAATTACACTATATATTAAAAATATGTTTAACTGAATGATGATGAAAATACAACGTATCAAAACTTGTGAAATGCTCTTAAGATCATGATCAGAGGGAAATGGATACTCATGAGTACAGGTTAGAAAAGAAAGCAAAGTGGAAATCAACAATTTAATTATCCAACTCAAGAAGTTACCACAAAAAAGGCAAAAAATCAAAGGTAGAACCAATTAAAACAAAAGTAGAAATCAATGAAATGGAAAACAAACACAAACTAGAATAAACAAGACCAAATACCTGTATTGTGAAGTTTTTTAAAAGACTAATGAAATTGATAACCCTCTAATAGGACTGATCAAAGAGAGAGAAGACACAAATTTAAATGATTAGGGATGAAATAGGGAGTGTTCCCAAATATTCTTCAGTTATTAAAAAAAAAAAGATGTTGCTGAGTAGATTTACTCAAGAACTTGTATTGCCATGCCCTCTTTTTCAGCATGACATTTGCAAATATGAACCCACAAAAACATAGCAATAAAGCAAAAATGAAGAGAATGCAGGACCCAGAAATCATAGTATCCACTCCAGGAGAGCAGAGAAGAGAGAGAATTCCCATCAACCACATGATGGCAGGAGAGAGCAGCCGCCTAGATGGGAGCTGAGAGAGAGGCTGGGGGGCGGGGCGTACATCTCAAACTTAGAGACATCTCTGGGCTCGCTCGGGCAAGAGCAATGGGTGGAAGATGTCAAAAGCAAGAAACCACGAAGCTCCAGGAAAAGGGAAACATTATAAAAAAGGAAATGTCATTGCAATGCATGGCCTGGCTCTGCATTAAATAATATTTATCTACTCATAATGTTTTATGACAACTAAAATGGTCTTGTGACTACAGTGGGAGCAACTCATAGGGAAATGATATGATGCAAAACTACAGCTGCATCTTCCATAACAGGAAATCAATTGATACTTCCCATAACAAATAAACCGAAAACACTACTATAGGTATATCATTTAAGAATATATGACCAATCCAGAAGAAACTACTAAACAAAGTAGAAATAATTCAAACCAGGAAGTGAAAACGGAAGCAGGGCCTGGATTAGGGAACTCTTCCGTGGTTTGGGGATAATATTTATGGATATGAATAACCTTTGCAATGTAGTACTTTTTTATAAGTTATTACAAAAATGACATGGACAGTAAAGTCATTTTTGAATATATATGTGCCTATGCTTACATAAGTACATATATATAAATCCATCAAAAAAAGAACCCCAAAGCTTGTACAATAGGCCCGGCACCTGTAGTTCAGTGGTTAGAGCGCTAGCCACATGCACCAGGACTGGTGGGTTCTAACCCAGCCCCCAGAATGCTAGACAAACAAACAAAAAAACAGCTGGGCTTTGTAGTGGGTGCCTGCAGTCCCAGCTACTTGGGAGGCTGAGGCAAGAGAATCGCTTAAGTCCAAGAGTTTGAGGTTGCTGTGAGCTGTAACTCCATGGCACTCTACTGAGGGTAACAAAGTGAGACTCTATCTCAAAAAAAAAAACAAAAAACAAAAAAAGAGAGAGTAAGAGAAAGAAAAAGGAAAAAAAAAAAGCAACCCTTGTACAAAGAGATCTGTGGTGATAAGATTATGGGAGGATTTTCCACCCCCTGGGTTATCTGTATTTTCTAAAGTTTCTACAATGGACATATATGGTTTTTGTAATAATCAAATATTTTTAAACTTTTATAATGAATAAAAACATCAGCATGATTGGGTAAACATTCTCTAGAATGCATCAAAATAACTTCAAATGATCATTTTACACCCATCAGCACATACTCATTTTTGGATGAAGAAATGTGTGCATGACCTAGGTAAAAAAAATGACAAGGAAACATGAGTAAGGTGAGTTAATTCTGTAACTAGGGAGTTACAAAAGGAATTTGCACGTAGTCAGTGATCCATTCCTTCCCAAACCGCTACCCCAGCTGTGAAGAGCCCCTGTCTCCACACAGCGCCTGCTCACAGAGGCTGTGCAGCGTCTGTCGGATGGAAAATCACCACCCTTCCCCACTCCTGATGACTTTGGAGGGGAGCAAGAAGGGAAAATCACACCTTATGAATCTCAGAACTCCATGTGAATCCCACATTCTGAGTTCCAACACACTTGTAGGTCTAAACTTCTGGAGTTTGGGGGGTTTCCCCCTTAATGTTACCAGAGAAGTTCAGAATCTCAGAACTCCATGTGAATCCCACATTCTGAGTCCCAACACACTTGTAGGTCTAAACTTCTGGAGTTTGGGGGGCTTTCCCCTTAATGTTACCAGAGAAGTTCATATTTAGGAAAACCTACACAAGAGTGGTACTACAGAAGATGGCCTAGAGCAGGCGTCCTCAAACTTTTTAAACAGGGGGTCAATTCACTGTCCCTCAGACCGTTGGAGGGCCGGACTACAGTTTAAAGAAAAAAAAAACTATGAACAAATTCCTATGCACACTGCACATATCTTACTTTGAAGTAAAAAACCAAAACGGGAACAAATACAATTCACACCAATGCATGTGGCCCGCGGGCCGTAGTTTGAGGACCCCTGGCCTAGAGGCAGGTGGAGGTCTGGAGGCCTCCCAGGTGGGCCTAGGTCACAATTTGTCCTTGGCAGTGTTGGGCCAGAGATGAGATGGTAAGAATCATTAGCTATAGTTGAATGACATAGGTCTTCCCTTTCAAAAGCTCTGCATTTCTGCTTACCCGCAGGAAAAATCAGCATTTTGAGGTGAGCGGTCTGCCACTGTTCCTCTTTTGCCAGCAAAAAAATAAATTTCCCTTTCCTTCTTCTCATAGAAAAAAGAGACAGAGAGAGGGGGGTATTGGTCCTTGGCAGTATGTTATACAAATGTGACTAAAGTCCAGTTCACACGATTCACACACCGAGACACCTTCATTAATACCAGTACTACTGCAGATGCAAACTGATGGGGCCATCTGCGTTCCAGGAGGAAAATCTCAGACCTATGTCAGTCCTTGATTCCCAGCAGCATAAGGTGAGGATTCTGTCGTAATAAGCTTAAATGTTTTAATTACTTGAAAAAATTCTTTAAGGCAGTAACATTCATATTAAAATATTAACATTTTCCAAATAATTAATTCATCAAATTTCTTCTTCAAACAAAGGAAGTATTGGGCCTAAGGAAATGCCTTGCCTTTCTCGAATTCGTACTTCAAGCAGATCTGAGCCACCTGACCCCTTCCCTGCTCCTTCTCCAGCTCCCTCCAGCTGGCTTCCTCTCTGGTCAGAGAGCAGATTCTGCCCCCGTGTCCTGGGTTCTCAGCGTGCTCATCCTCCCTCTGCACCACGTGGTGGGACAGAATATTTCATGCCACTCTCCAGATACTTACACCGAACTGGCTCTCCTCGTGTGTTCAGCAAATGTTTGTTAAACATCCAGGTGAATTCACGGATTCATTGACGGAAGACGTACAGTAAATGTTTGCTGATTGATCTTTTTTCTTTTACTGAGCTCCACATTTTCAAATTAATACAACTGTTTTCAATTTACTGTGAACTCGGTAATAGTAATTTATGAAAAACTTGTTTTGTAATTCACAATGTTCTTGCATTTGAGGAAGGCTTCCTTTTTAACTAAGCCATGTACTAGTCTAGCCCTACATCAGAAAAATCAGAAAACTTCATGCACGAACAAACTTTGGAGGGTATTTAGTTCAAGACTTTTGTGTCACAGATAAGAAAACAAATTACAAGCGGACAAATGACTTGCTGGAAGTCACATGGCAACTTCATGGCCCAAAGTAAGAATCCAAGTGGCAGAGCCATCTGGGCAGTTGGACCCCAACAGGCCCCCAGCACACTCACCGTATATCTGGAGTTTTTCAGTGAGTTTGTTGACATCAATGCGCAACTGGCTTTCTACAAAGTTTCTTATGAATTTATTTCTCAGGGCTTCCTAAAAGAAAATAATACAGCTTAACAAAAATAATTACATCATTTCCTCTTACTGAGTAACACTTATTAGACTTATTTGGGGTTTCATCGGACAGAAAAAAAGGCACATAAAGTGAATTCATTTTAAAGAAGTTCTAAGGCATCACAGTAAATAGCAAGGCATAATTTGATTAGAACATTATCTTGAAAAAAATTATAGGCTCGGCGTCTGTGGCTCAACGGGCTAAGGCGCCAGCCACATACACCTGAGCTGGCGGGTTCAAATCCAGCCCGGACCCGCCACACAACAATGACGGCTGCAACCAAAAAAGTGGCCAGGCGTTGTGGCGGGCGCCTGTAGTCCCAGCTACTTGGGAGGCAGAGGCAAGAGACTCACTTGAGCCCAGGAATTGGAGGTTGCCGTGAGCTGTGATGTCACAGCACTCTATCCAGGGTGACAGCTTGAGGCTCTGTCTCAAAAAAAAAAAGAAAAAAATTATAAAACTTTAGGTTATAATTATAATCATGCATTGATCCTAAAAACAAAGAAGGAATTAAGAATGAATTGACTTTTTGACAAATTTCTTAACAAAACTATACATAGTATGGTTACTCTTTACTTTCTGTAAGATTCTTTTTTTTTTTTTTGCAGTGTTTGCAGTTTTTGGCCAGGGCTGGGTTTCGAACCCGCCAACTCCGGTATATGGGGCTGGTGCTCTCCCCCTTTGAGCCACAGACACTGCCCAGATTCTTTTCTTTTTTCCTTCCTTCACATTACCTTTTCCACAGGTTACTTATAAAGGGGGGTTTGCTGTTACCAAAGTACTGAGGAGGATTTTCAGTATTTCCCAAAGTTTCTCTTAATGTTTTGATTTTCAAATCACTGTCTTTGCAAACACCTTGCCATTTTTCTCTCTTAGTATTGATGGTTCTAACTAACTTTGCCTCATTTGCCCACGGCTTTACTATGGAGAGTACCCAGCATTATGGTCATCAACTTCGTGACAATTTGCATTTCTCCTTGGCAGTTGGTTTGCATTTATCTGCATTGTACTACCACATGCTTCCAACACCCAATAGCCAACAAGAAGCTGAGTGGGGAAATACTAAAGCATTAAGACTCAGCTTTGGCATCAAGGAGGGGGTTTAATTGGGGATCTGCCAGTCCCTGGGGGAATATTTGTATGTTATTGGTATTGATATCTCTGGATAAGCCTGGGAGCCTCAGGTAGGAATTCTCAAATAATGTACACCTTCTGTATTTGGCTCCTGTATTTCTCACATTCCTTCATTACATAGAATGACTTTATCAAATTATGTTTAAGGATGGCGAGACTTTATTATGAAACCTGTGCTCACTTTTTCTCTTGCAGTCTTATCTATCTTCTTTCCTTGAGCATCACCTATTCGCCGGACCATGAGCAGGGCACTTTATTATGTGTTACTGTCATTTACTCTCAAAGACAGCCCAGGAGGGGGCTGCAGTCGCTGTTACCAAAGGGGAATGGAGAGAGGGCAGGGCTGCTTCAGGCTTCACAGCAGTCACTACTGACTACGCCGGGGGGCAGAAGCAGGCTGGTTCCCCATCAGCTGAGGTAACAATCTCAACTCTCATATTGTTAAGATCAAATGGCAGCAAGCCTAAGAAGGTGTCCTCTCTGCTACAAACCCAAGCTCTCCTTGAACTTGATCCGATGCTAAGAAATAGAATAACACCCTACAATACTGTAGTCTGTGTAAGATAATGCATTCTTCAAGCGATGGAATAGTGATTTTAATTTCTGATGTGACAGCTCAGTAAACAATACTCAACTACACTACAGACTTCCCATGGAGCTGCCCAGTTCTTACGGCAGGGTTGGACTCTCCTTCACGTCCCCGTAGTACTTTGTATATTCTCAATTTGGCACTTATAATACTGCATAGAATCATTTGTAGTTGCAGCAGAGACCTTATCAAGTCTAAAAAGTATGTATTAACTGGTCCAGTAACAGCAAAGATGTGCTGACATCTGTATTAATAATTTAATCCAATCCCTGAACAAACAAACTGAAGGAGAATAGTACAATAATAGCTAACACAATAGCTGTGGCCTCCGTGACACTGTGCACAGGCAGACCTCTCACTACCAGGGCCCCCTGCTGTGCCCCGAAGTCAGTTTGCCCTGAGGCCGCCTCCCCCTCCCCCACTGGATGTTCCTCCCCAATAACTAGCACAGAGGGCCCTCCTAGGAGCCACTGGACTGGACTAACACAGGCTCCCTGCCTCCCTCATGGCCTGATCCATGTCCATTAAACAGCAGGGCTAATCGGGAAGCTTCCACCACCTCCGCTTCTTCCCTCAGGGTCCAACTGGCATCACTGCTTGACCACCTTGCCCCCAGCAAGGCTCTCTCTCCCTTTGCTCTTCCAGCCATGTCCCAGAATAGAATTCTTGCACATGTAGTCCCATCCTGGAAGACCCGGACTCACACAGTAGCATTTCCTCTGTGTCAACTTATTTGCACAGAGAAGTTCAATGACTAGTCCAAGATCAATCACACAGTGGTCTGATCTGGGAACCAGACTCAGAAGACCTTGCCTCCTGAATCCATGCTCTGAACTTTGGATAATAAATAAGCCAAATAAGAATAAAACTATGGGCATCTTTTCTTCCTATTCAGATTTTAGGTAAGTTAGAGCTACGTTAAGTGTCGTAAGTGTTATTAGGTTATCTCCCTGAATTAAAGCTTTGGTCAATGATCATTAGGCATTAGGGGTTTTAAACCACAGCCCACTTAATTTAGTAAACATTACGCTGTCAATACAGAATGTTAGCAAATGGTCATTGATCACTTTAATAGACCAAAAATTGAAAAATATGAGAACCACCTAACAATCTTTATGTATAATGCAGAATTTAAGCATAGGTGAATACTAACAAATCATTAATTATTCTCAATACAGTACCATATTGCATGGGCAAAACATTGAAAATTCACAAAAAGTTTTCACACATATCCAGTTTTATGTCAATTTCCTTAGTCACACTGGGAAGTCCCTGCCTGAAATGACTCTGTAGGATCTTTTGAGGGGCTGCTCATTGTCTCAGCCAGACCCCCGTGGGGGCTCCCCCAGCCCTCAGTGGCGAAGGCGATCACCACTCACCTGCAGCCGGGAGAACATCTGGCCGTTTCCACTTCTCTGGAAAAGACTAAACAAGTTCAGCAGTGTTTCAGATAAAGTTTTCAGCTTGTCCACAAAATAAAAAGTGTAATTAGCCTGCAAAATGAAGCATATTTGGAGAAATCTCTTACTCTGTTGTTCTATTAGTAGGAATCTTTAGTCCTGTAACAATGACAGCAAGAAAATCCACAAGCATCACACATAACGTGGACATCAGACCTGACATCAGCCATGGCCACCAGCAGCTTGGCTGACCTGCAAGATTCCAATGTCCTCACGTGGAAGGTCAGCCCTTTGATACTTCTCTTCTTGACTCTGTTCATCCAAATGCCACCTGCCTTTCACCACTATCCCCACAGCATTAGGCTCGCCCCAAACTGACTGAATTAATCAAAGTTGCCCATATTTAAAATATATTCAAAATATATTCCCAATGAATATCTATTTATTTGTTTTATGGTATCAAGACTATTGAGGGTAGAGTAAAACTGGTATATTTATTTCGTGTATTGCTTCTAGCAGAGTGCACTTGGCATAAGACTCTTACAAAATAATTAAGTATCATAAAAATGCTCACAGTCACTGATCCATAAAAAAATGCACATGCCTTTTTCTCTCAAGATAAAAGGACTCTATTCTGAGTAAGTAGTTTAAATAAAATATAAAGCTATTTCCATGAAGACATCTGTGGCAACATAATTACATTTAATACTGAGAATAGTCTAAATGCCAAAGAGACAATGTTTCAGGACAGTCTGGGAGTCCATCCACATCCACAGGGTCACTAGAAGACCCTCACTGGGCCGCAGCCAGCCACTACAGTAAACAGTGGAAAAACTCACACACTCAGCTTCAGAATTCAAGAAAAATAGGGATAGAGATTGTTTTAAGTATTAAGATAAATTAATAGCTCCACATCTTGGCACCAGGTCTGGTACAGAGTAAATGCTCAGGAAATGCCAACTATCCTGTTTGAAAAATGTACAAAGACATGTAAAGGTTGAAGAATGTTATTAACGCAACCAATTTAGAAGCTCCATAAAATATCTTAAAACCACAAATAGAGCACACACACCCATGCACATACACACACTACAACCCCCCCCCCAACACAGCACAAATCTCTAACCAACAATCCAGCACAGAAGGTGACTCAGCGGGGCTCATCCCTCCCTGGTTGGCAACACCAACAATGGGACACCCAGGGTAACAGCAGCCAGGGAAATGGTGCTCCTTCCCCTGGGAGGCCTGCAGGGGACTTCAACTGGAGCTCCTGCCACTGTGAGCACCCAGCCCAGACCCAAAGCAGCCAGGAGACAGGACGAGGGTGTTCCTCCTCCACAAGGGGCATGGCCTGGGAACTCTCCCTGCCCCAACAGCCAGAGGGGTCCTGACCCCACAGAGGCCTGGCCTACCAAGCCCTCAGCTTTTCTAACTGTGCAAAATTCCAGTCCCCCACGTGAATGCTGCTACAAGCTATGCTTGAAGAAATGCCACCTGTTTCTTCAAGCAGTAGTATCAGGGACTAGCAGGACTAGCATTAGGGACTATCCGCCAGCCCCCCAGATCCACTGGGCAGACCAAAATAGCACCATAAAGGTCTGAAAATTCAGCCATCATTGGAGCCACACACACAAAGTAGGCTGAGACATGTTTCTTAAACCTAAGTAGTGTGACTATCCACACAAATAAAAGATTTCTGGATAGGGCTCAGAGTCTCCTAAAACAGTAGCCAAAGAACCCAAGATATCATTGAAAATCATCCATCATAAAAAGAAATATGAATAAGAAAAGCAATCCATTGACACCAACATTACAGTAAATCAGAGATTGGTGTGAATTGGCTAGTATTTCAAAGCACCCATCATAAAAAAATATACTTCAATCAACAATTATCAATGCAGACCATTTCAGTGAAGAAAAAGAATTTATAAAAAAGAACCAAATAGATGCTAAGGAACTGGAAAATGCAATAATAACTAATTCTAAAAAATCCACTGGATGGTCTCAGCAGAAGGGCAGAGATGCTGAGGACTGCTCAGGGTATGACACCATATCTGAGTCATGGGAGAAAACAGATTGACAGAAAAGTGAATGAGGCCTCAGGGAGCTACAGGACAATAATAAAAATTCAGCATTGTTATCACTGGAGCCTCAGAAGGAAAGGAGAAAGTAGGTGGGCGTGAAAGAGCACTGGAGGAAATCACTGCCGAAAACCTTTAAAACTGATGAAATATAATAATCTGCATACTTAGGAAGCTCAGAAGACATTAAATAAAATGAACAGAGAGAAATCTATACCAAAACGCACAATAATTAAACTTCTGAAAACTGAAGACAGAAAAATCTTTAAAGAAGCCAGAGAAAAATGGCATGTTACTTACAGGCAAGGCCAATTCAAAGGTTAGCAGACTCCTGTCTAAACGCAGGAGGCCGGAAGGAATGGCCCAACATTGATCATGGTGTAAGAGAAGAATCGTATCAAACAAAAAGGAAATATAAGGAAGAATATTACAGCATTGGGAAGGAAGAAAAAGCAGCAGAAAGGGCAGGAATGTGAGTAAATG
The DNA here is from genome assembly GCA_963574655.1 of Perodicticus potto. NCBI lineage: Eukaryota > Metazoa > Chordata > Mammalia > Primates > Lorisidae > Perodicticus > Perodicticus potto. The sequence goes on along the minus strand of CAUYRH010099552.1, from coordinate 20,452 downwards.
CAGTAGACTGTCCCCAGTTTTATAAATCATATTTGATGATTGAAACAAAAATTATGACACCACCTGATAGTGAAGACAATGATATTTAAAAGTGGGGAAAGTAAAAGGGCCTGAGTGAAAGTCAGATCCCATTCCTGACTCAGAGTGGTGCAGAGTCCCAGCCAGGAGACGGTGGTGAGTGACAGGCGTGCCTGTGGACACTGTGACACCCAGAGCCACACAAGAGCATCCTTCCAAGAGACACCCCCACAAGCACATAAACACTTTTTTATGATGGGGATCCACAAATATCTTCAAATAATCCAGAGGAAGTCAAAAGAGAGAGAGAGAGACGCACACAGAAAAAAAAAAAAAAAAGAAAAAGAAAACAGAGGATGTGACAGCCAAAAATCAGGAATAACCCAGATGTCCTATAATGTGTAAATGGTTAAACAAACTGTGATCCGTACATACCAGCAATAAAAACAAATGATACCTGCCAGTATGAATAAATTTCTAGGGAATTACTCTATGGGGGGGGGGGGAAGACTACCCCCAGTGGTTACCTACTGTATCGTTCCATTTATATAACAATCTAGAAATGGCAAAGCTATAGAAATGCAGAATAGATCAGCAGTTGGAAGGAATCAGGGTCTTGGGGAGGAGTGGTGCAGGAACAAACCAGGGTGGCTGCAAAAGAGTGACACATTGACCCCGCAGAGACGCGACTACTCTGCCTCAGTTCTGGTGATGAATACACAAGCCTACATAGGTGACGAGGCTGCATGAAATTAAATTAGCACTCAGGCAGGTACAAGTGAAACTGGAGAGATGGGAGTAAGCCCAGCGAGTTTCATCAGAATCCTGCCGTGTTACAGGTGCTACTAGACTAACCGTAGTTTGGTGACATGTTGCCTTTGGGAACCTGAATAAAGGAAATGCAGAATCTTTCTGTGTTGCTTCTTGCAAATGCATGTTTCATACAATTACTTCAAGATAAAAAGTTGTTTTTTAAAAGCACTTGAAAGTCTGAAGAGAGATCACGTGGAACAATGTGAACATCAGAAAGAATAAAGATCGCAGAGGGCTGAAATAGGCCAAATAGGTTTAGATCTCCTAGGTGGGACAAATAATAATGTTCAAGAGCCCATCTAGGAAAAGTGCTACACACCTCACCTTATCACTGAAAATTACCACAGCACCTTTCAAATAATCTTCTTGGGAAGCTATGCGCCAACACCAGCGCCTAGGCCACCCTTCAAAGCACTTTTTCCAGGATGAGTTCATGAACCTATAGCCCTCGTCTGAGGACAGCTCTGATGGCCATTCCAGAAAAAGGGCTCCAAAATTGCCTTGAAAGGTGGAGTGGGCTCTGGTGTTAGTGCACCGCTTCCCAGGGAGCACCTGGAAGGCGACTGTAGTGATTTTGAGCATGAGGTCCGTAGCACTTTCTCTAGATTGAGTTTGCAAGCTTAATTGTCCCACCTTGTATGAATTCAAGATCATATATTGATAATCGATCACCTTCAGAAGACTGTAGGGAACAGATAAGACTCAGACATCAAAACTCCACAGATCACACAGATACCCTGTGATTAAAGTCTTTTCATTTTCATCTCATTAGAAGAAATGACCTGAGTTTTGGTTTAACCTACACACCATCTACTAACTGCTGGTTTTAGAAAGTGGCCTATTCCTCTCTTACTTGAAGTTATCTTTTGTTTAAGAAATAGAGGAGGAAAAGGGGACTGGGCCACTGCACAAGATATTAGCTCTGGCTTTATTGTTCTGCGGTATCCATTATTTTCGTATTTATATCACCTTCTTCCTCATTTAGACCTTTTGCTTTTTACTCCAGAGGGGAATCAGGCAGAGATTTAAAAAGGAAGCACACAGGATACTCAGAGTAAATAAAAGAAAGAAGTTTCTTTTTCAGTCAGCAAGAACTAAACCCAGGGAGAGAGTATTCCCTGTTCTCCTCAATCTGCCTCATACTAGAAAGAAATTGTACCTTCCCATCTTGGATAGATGGACAAATGGGTGGGGGCCTGGACGGGTGAGAGAAAAATGATGGAAGGCTGGGCACGTCAGCCAGAGGGCACGTGGCCATGCTGCAGGATGCTGACGCTCTCTGCCAAGGCCTGTGTCTTCAATCCCACACCCAAATCCAGTGGGACATGAAATGACCAGGTAGGGCAGGGCGCCGGCCACATACACCAGGGCTTACTGGTGCGAACCTGGCCTGGGCCAGCTAAACAACAATGACAACTGCAACAGAAAAAATAGCCAGGCATTGTGGCGGGCACCTGTAGTCCCAGCTACATGGGAGTCTGAGGCAAGAAAATCGCTTAAGGCCAAGAGTTTGAGGTTGTTGTGAGCTGTGACACCATAGCACTCTACTGAGGGTGATGTAGTGCGATTCTGTCTCAAAATAAAGAAAAAAGAAATAACCAGGTATAAAAACTTCCTGGGAGTTCTGCATACATTGTTCCATGTACCAAGTTCCCAGCCTTTAAGGAGGCAGTTCTCAAACTGTGGGTCGCGACCCCTTTGGCAGTCACACGACCCTTTCACAGGGGTCCCCTAAACACATCCTGCATATCAGATATTTACATTACGATTCATAACAGTAGCAAAATTACAGTTATGGAGTAGCAACGAAAATAATTTTATGGTTGGGGGTCACCACAACATGAGGAACTGTATTAAAGGGTCGCGGCATTAGGAAGGTTGAGAACCAAGGGTTCTCTGTAAGGGGTGTGTGTCGACATCCTCTCCATTTTACTCTGTCCCTGCAAAACTCAGTTGCAAACCCAGAGGAAAAGTTGTTATTAGTTCCTCCTGCAGCTTCTGTGAGGAGGTCTGTATGTTTACAAGATCAGGTTCATAGCACACAATGGTATTCTGCTCTTCTGCACTCACACCACCCACTTCTTCTTCACTTGGCCTGAAATTCATTGTGCAGCAAAAGTTGAAGATCAGTTTATATCTAATGCAATCTTATTTTTTTTTTTTTGAGACAGAGCCTCAAGCTCTCACCCTGGATAGAGTGCTGTGGCATCACAGCTGACAGCAACCTCCAATTCCTGGGCTCAAGCAAGTCTCCTGCCTCCGCCTCCCAAGTAGCTGGGACTACAGGCGCCCGCCACAACGCCCGGCCATTTTTTTAGTTGCAGCCGTCATTATTGTTTTGGCGGGCCCAGGCTGGATTCGAACCCGCCAGCTCAGGTGTACGTGGCTGGCGCCTTAGCCCGTTGAGCCACAGGCGCCGAGCCCATTCTTCTCAATAAGCTGTTTATTTTCCATTTTGTGGACATACCAACATTTAACCAGTTCCCTATTGATGCCCAGGTTGTCTCCCATTCATCCCTCGTGCTTACAAACAATGGTGCTCACAAACGAAAAATAAATATTCTTTTCTTTCATGTGTGAAAAAATGCCTTCATAATACTAGCCGGTATTCCCAACATGGCCTCAAAGGTCCATGTGCCACAATCATCAACTCCCAACAGCAACGCATGGGACTGTCTCTCTCCCAATACCTTCAACCAACAAAATACATCACACTTTGTCCTCCATTATTTTGATATGCTAGCTCATTTTTAGTATCTTAATTGGGGGATTTGCATTTCTCCTTCTATGAGTAAGTTTGAGCACCTCTTCATTTAAAACCCATCTTGGTTTTTTTTTCCTTTTATAAACTGTATGTTTATAGTCTTTGCTCATTTCTTAATGTGCTATTTTAATAATTAATGAAAAATTTGTCACATAAAACTCCACTCCAAGTGGACAGGGTCCATTGCTAGGTGCTCAGAGAGAGAGAGAGAGGAAGACAGGGACGGGGTGAAGATGTGCAAACCTGAACCCCCCAGCCCATCACCTGCTCGTTTTCACCACCCCTCCCTGTGATGACAAGCACTTTGAGGAGTAAAAACAAAACGCTGATACCACCCCTGTGTGCTCTCCTTCAGCAGGGACTGAATGATCTAGAAAGCCTAAGAGAGATTTCGAACTAAAGACTCAAGACAAGAGAACCCGAGGGCCTGTTTGGCCACCGATTGATTGCAAGGACTTGGACCAGTTGTCTCAGCTCCCTGGGCTCCGAGTGCTTTCTTCACAGAGTGGCTCCAGCAGGAACACCTGTCTCCGACAGCGGTGGATCAAGCTGTTCGTGTGTTCTACGCCCTCCGTCTCATGGTTGTGAACACGCACTGCCGGACTTGGATTTAAAGGCTGGTATGATGGAAGCCTGCAGACATCCAGTGACACTACAAGAACAATGCCCGGGCCCATCTCAGGGGTTGGACACTATCTAGTCTCGCAGAGCAAGTATATTCACAGACTGACTGCTACTGCTTTCTTAAAAAGCGTGTTTTTTACAGGGGATTATATAAAACAAGTCTAGTCATAAAATATAATTACTTCCACTCTGGGCAACGTTGCTGAGTTTTGGGAAAATGTTCCATGTTGGACATTCTCACCCACCTAAGAACTTCACTCCAGGCTAACGCACTTGGCGACTTGCCTTCGGACCACTGATGAGATGCCGACAGTCAGAAAGCAGACTGTGGTGACTTCTGTCCCCTCCACAGGACTGACCTGCCTGGTGATCCTACCAGTTCCCTTCACCGCCGCTCTGCACACAAAGACAGTCCCACGGACGCCCAGAGCCTGGGTGTTTACACACTCCAGGTCTAGGCAGCTTCTATTCACTGGCATTTTTCATCTTTGATAAGATCTTAAGATGAAGGATTTTCATTTCTATTAAAGTTCACCATCAGGCTTTATGTCCATTTAATAACAACAGCAATGACCTTGTTCATCTCTAACCTGTATAACTTCATTCTCATCCTCTTCAAAGGGTCTCCCTTTAACAGAGTTCTGAGAATGGATGGAATGTATTGCTACGTGGAGCCAAAAAAATGTGATAAATGTTTTCACTTAGATACTTGGTATCCTGGGTCAGTGATAGTTAAAGAAAAATAAAGTTTTGAGTGGCGCCTGTGGCTCAAAGGAGTAGGGCGCTGGCCCCATATGCCAGAAATGGCGGGTTCAAACCCAGCCCCAGCCAAAAACTAAAAAAAAAAAAAAAAAAAGTTACTGTACAAGATCCTTACTATTTGATAGCTAACACTATAAATATGGCCTATGAAAGGAACCCATTTGGTGCCGTAGAGTATACCAAATTCGGATTTGAACCATGAGATTCTGTTTACCAGCTAATAGACATGGGAATGTAAACCTCCCCAATTCTTACTAGTATAATCTATGCAATGGGTCTAACAATGCCTACCTCTCCTGCTTCTTGTGAGAAGTAAATGAGAGAAGATTTGGGAAAGTGTCCATGATGGTTCCAGTAACCTTGTAGAGTGGCGGTTCTCAACCTGTGGGTCATGACCCCTTTGTGACAATGAAAATACATCACGGCATTAGCAAGGTTGAGAACCACTGTTGTAGAGTGTCTGCTCAGTAAAGAGGGATTTACATAGTTTAAAACAATGGAATTGTTAGTGTTAGAATCCCAGAGCTGGGGTGCACGGCTGCTTTCCCTTTTCCTCTCCCTCCAGCCCCCTCCCCCAGCCCTCCCCTACTGCGCTGTCTCTCTGACGACCCAACACTTCCCCAGTCCAGATAGGGCTCATGGACAGCAGAAGATTCAGTCTCAGCAGAAAACTGCCAAACAGCGAGTTGGACAAAAGAAGAAACAAGGACATGACCAACAGGCTGCTGCCCGCGCTGCCTTAATCTCTATCTGCACTGTCTGTAGGACACAAACGCCAGACCCTAAGACCTTCAAGCAGCACTTTGAGAGCAAGCATCCTAAGGCTCCACTTCCTCCAGAATCGGCTGGTGTTCAGGCATAAAGTTGTTTACAGGTGAATTCATGACACCTTTGACTCTTCCACTGTCTCAGACCTTAGTAACAAACCTGCAGCTGCTTTTCTAACAAACTGTTGATCAGCAAAAATAAAGGGGCTGCCGAAACACTCATCTTCATGCCATTAGCTTTTGAGCTTCATGCAAAGACAATTCTGTGTAAATGTACGGTTGACTTTGATTTGAAAATCAGACCATCCTTGTTATAGAAAAAATTTTTATAATTGTAATTATGTTGATGTTCATATTGTGTAAAATAGTTCCTTTAATAAAGTAGTGCTGTGATTTTACAACATCACGGGATATTTGGTTCCAGAAGTTCTGTTCCAACTTTCTACCTTATTTGCCTTATAAAACTCTAATGAATTTATCGACTAGAATTGCAAGTATAATTCTTACCTCCCTTTCTCAGCTAAATGGCAGGTTCGTTAGTTAAACCAGAGCAGACGCATTCATTAAAATTGTGCACACAAATTCACTGGCAGCTGTTGATGTGGGTGAAGAGTGACCTACCTGCTACCTTAGAATCTTGCAATTGCTTGTCACTGCTCCCCTCTGACTATTTCCTGCATTTGATGATGGAATATTTAAACTTACTGTATGACCTGGCTCTGGCTTTCAGCCAGGTGTCCCCCGTTAGATAACTGATAAATTCCTAAAAGCAGTTGGATTGTCAGTGAATCCTTCTGAAAGATTAGGTTCTGGAGTATACATATGAAATACTTAAGTCTATCATTTAAAACAAAACAAGAAGAAACAAATGTGAACTGATAAAGGTCTATACTGGACTCTGAAAACTCTTCAAGTTCTTTCATTTGAAGTTGAAAGATAATTTCTGAAGAAGTTTTTTGAAGGTTAGTAACCACTTGGCCAATTTTATAAATGAATTTTGCATTAATAGGAAGATTGCAATGACTTGTGTCTGGGTTAATTCCCAGCACCCTGGCCTTCCTTTCCTTTCTAAGTGAGATGTTGATTTTAGAATTTTACTTTCTGTTTGTTCCTAAAATCAAAGACTTGTACAATAAAGTATGAACTTTGCCAATATGTGCCAATATTCACATTATTGGCACATATTGGCAAAGGATGAGGACGTGGGTTTGTTCAAATGAATAAGGTAAATCCTGCCCAGTTAAGGAAGACTAATTTTGTGGTTCTTCTAATTTTCTTTTGTCATTTCTTGTGTACGTGAAACTGCTATACCTCAGTTTAAATTTTAAAATGAACATAATAGGAAGAACTCTAAAATATTTATAGGAAACTGCCCAGAGCTGCATGTCTGATCCTGTGGATTATAAAACGCATTCTCTCTTCCTGCTGTAATTCATCACTACATTTCTTTTGTAGCTTTGCACGTTCTTCCCACCTTGTTTGTCTTCACTATAAGTTTCAATTATTTCCAAGGAAAAACTTCAGTGCTGACAATTGCTTAGCAACTCTTATTCTTATCCCCTTACTTTTGTGTCATGTATTAAAGTTTCAGGTTAATATCTGTGGTTTCCTAATGTACTGGTTACCAAAACATGAGATTTTTACCTAATTTCTTGGGGTTATTAAAGAAGTCCTGGTTAAATTAGAATTTATACATTTTTTGTAATGAATCATTCAACTAACATTTATTGAGCACCCAATATAATCCAGGTGCACAGGTACCAGACTGACGAATATAAGACAGTCTTAGCCATCCAGAAACCTCCAATTGGCAGGGGCTATAACCACACACACATATAACCACATCCATAAGCTCTATGGGAAGCGCTTTGTGTGAGGTGCCACTGAGTTTCTAACACTTAAAAACTTTGATAAGGGGCTTGGCGCCTGTGGCTCAATGGGCTAAGTCACCAGCCACGTACACCTGAGCTGGCGGGTTCGAATCCAGCCTGGGCCGCCAAGCAACAATGACGGCGGCAACCAAAAAATGGCCGGGCATTGTGGCGGGCGCCTGTAGTCCCAGCTACTTGGGAGGCAGAGGCAGGAGACTCGCTTGAGCCCAGGAGCTGGAGGTTGCTGTCAGCTGTGATGCCACGGCACTCTACCCAGGGTGACAGCTTGAGGCTCTGTCTCAAAAAAAAAAAAAACTTTGTTAAGAGCTCAGCACTTAATTTATACATTTTAAAAAGTGCATTGAGCACATGTATGTTTATGTTTGGTAACAAAATCATTTAAAATCATTCACAAGTTTTGGTTTAATTTCTTTCACTTGTTTTATTGACTATAATTCAGAATGAAAGGTTTTTGTATTTAACCCTTATTTATTAATAAGCAGCTGAAGACACCATATTGTTAACTCTGCATCTCAGTGATGAATAAATAGCTGCATTGATCTTACATAAGACATGTAGGGGTTATTACAATCAATCCTCTTTTTATCGTGGTTGAGTTAAATCTACTATCAGGAGAAAATTACAAGTCTTAAAAATATCCTTGTTATTTAACTTGAAGATTCTTTAACAGGTCAGTGCAAAAGTTTGTCATAAAACTGTTATGGTGTCTTCAAAGACTTGATAAAATAGACTGAGAAAGAATTGGTCCATTTGTATTCAGTATTTTCATTAATTGCCAAGAGGAATTGGGTTAAGATTCAACTTGTTCCATTCTCTTCATATGGATATATATCCCCATATTTAACTGACATTCTGGGGCTCCATCGTGTGCTATAATGTCTTATTAAAGAAGATACTAAAGAAAAAGAATCCCAGAACTATGAGCGAATGTCAAATTCTCTATCTACCTTCCTCTGTTGTTCAAGATTCAGTCGGTGTCCACTACACCAGAGAGAAGAGATTAAAAACCAGTCTTTTGCCATTATAATATGATATTCCAACTCCCTCCCTAGAAAGCAGTCTTACCCACCCCTCCACCACTGGGACGCTATGCCTCCTTCACACCATGACTGGTTCCCTTGAGGGAGAAACTGAGTTTTAATTATATGTGAATTGCTACTTGGAGAATATGTGTAGCAGAAAAAAAAAAATCTTGGCTTTGAAGTTAAATAGACATGGGTTCAAATGCTACCTCTTCCACCTGTGGGGAAATTGTGACAAGGTTACTTGCCCCAAGACTCATTTCCTTTGCCTGAAATTAAGTATGAAAGTTACTGATTCCTTCATTCCTAACCAACACAAGATGTTAGCACTGCCAGGAATTCTTCTCCAATATCTCTACTTCGACTTCTATTCCACTTATGTTTGATAAAGACTTAAGAACTGATGAACTTTCCAGGAGCTCTTTATTCACCAATAGTTCCATTTCTCTAAAGTAAAGAAACCAACTTAAAACAAGCTGTGACAGTTATCAATTTACCAGCTCATAATTCACAATTTATCCTACATTGCCGGCCCTGCAATAATGAAGATGGGCCTTTCAATCATCCTGTTTCGCCACCTGACACAATGTTAGGATCTGCCGGTAGAGGGCGCTGTGGGGACAGTAAAGGAGGGAGGCGTGTCTCTTCCCGATCCCAGTGCGCACTTCAAGGGGCTGCGCGTTGCAAACCCCTGGCTTCCCCCAGACCTTGCTCCTCTAGCGCTTGGCCCCTCCAGCGAACACAGCGAGTACAGCACCTTTCCATGGGCTTCCCCCAGACCTTGCTCCTCTAGCGCTTGGCCCCACCAGTGAACACAGCGGGTACACCAACTTTCCATGGGCACCATCCACAGCATCCCAAAGAGCGTTTTCCCAGGAACGCTGCTTGTTAGGTAATTGCAAAACTTACTTCATCTCCCTATTCCAACTACCCACTGAAAATTTTAAACTTATGGCCTTCCCCCAACTGCTCTTCTTGCCAGGGCAGCAACTCCTTATTGGTTAGTCTACCATCCCATCACCTCCCCTAACCGACCCTATATAAAGGATGCACTTTTCTTTTAGCTCTCTCTCTCTCCTCCCCTTTCACTCTCTCTTTTTCTCTCTCTCCCCTCCTCTCTCTCTCTCTCTCTTTCTCTCCTCCTGGGTGCTGTTCTACAGCATCCCTCACCAAGCCTTGGTGTTCTGTAAGATCTATGCCGGTCGAGTGCCGCCCTTTCACTGCTGGTGCAGCCGTGTCCCTTTGGGTGACTTTTCCAGGCATGTTCTTTTCTGGCTTTGCATAGTTGAGAAGTGCAGGACTTCTCCTGGCACCCCACAGTGCATATTCCCAGCAAGGACCCCCAAGGAGGCACCTCTGCGACTTTCTCCACCAGCCCGTGGTCCACATCTGTGCCCTCTCCAATGAAGTCTGGACAGCAGGGGTGGGTGGGGAAGCCACTTTAGTTTTGCTGCTCCCCTGGGTGCTCTGCCCCAGCAGCAGGAGTGGGAGCTGCTCCCTGCATCTGCCAGTGGCACGTTCCTCAGAGTTCTCTTCACTGTTACTAACTAACCGCCTGTTACTCTAATGCCTTTCTACAGTAACAATCATTTATATTAAATGGGGCCCATTTTCTCCTTTCTGCTTAGCCCTTGATACACTAATAACAAAATGAACAGTACTCAGACGACAACAATAATGAAAAGAACTAAGAAGAGAAGGTAATGATATTTCTTAAATATGCCAAGATTGGTTTTAAACACAGTTTGATATTTTAACAAAATTAAAGAAAAAATAAGTTATTGTGATGTGGAGTTGCCAAAGGTGGGAAGCCACAGGAACTAATCCTGGGGTTGGGGGAGACTGGGGTCAGAATCCCAATGGATCCTTGGGTAAGACAGGGCTCTGCCCAACATCCAGGGACCTCAATCACCAGGTGGGTAACCGGGCAGGGAGCGACCTGGTTCTCAATCCTTGGCTCACATACCCAGTACAAGGCCCTATTAACAGAGTTACCTGGACTACAGGGAGAACTAGAATTCAGCCATCACAGCTGAGCTTTCCTGCTGCCAGCTGCAAGCCATCCTCAGTCTGCAGAAACTTGCTCAGGCACAAATTAGTGGCCTCCCCCCTCCCACAAGTGTAGGTATGTACATCAGCTCCAGTAACTTTGGAGCAAACTGTTGTCAGAATAAAAGAAATGTTCTTGGCTCTCTGAAAGAAGTCCCTAATGACCAAAGCAAATGAAGGTGGGAGTAACACTTAGCTCAGTTTTTAGGGAAAAATTTTAATTAAGAGAGCAATTTGAACCACATCTTGTCCTCCTCCAACTGGCCTTGAAACAAAAAGCTTCATACAACAATGCACATTAACAAGGTTTTTGTGAGCAAACGCTGTGCTGCCCATCACTGAGCCAGGCGAGTAGTTTACGCAGATGAGTGAGATTGGGCCCTGCCCTGGAGAGTTCAGAGGGATAAAACGCCACCATGTGGCAAACAGCCGCAAACCAACTGGGGGAGGGGAGTCAGGGACCTGAGGAATCAAACCCTCCGGACCCCCCCCCCCACCGGTATGCAACCATTTAAGGGCATCTGAGGTTCAGTGGCCCCCAAGGGCAGGTGTTTGCTGAAGAATGGCCCTGCAGCTGGTTCCTGTGTGCCTCTGGCTTATTTTCTTAGTATTCAGCCCTATGTTCACGCAGTAATTAGCAAACTAGCCTCCCTTGGGTTACTATTTTCCATGTGATTCCATAATCAGCTGCAGAACCATAAGGACAGGGTTTGCAAGTTTCATAGATGGCTCCAATTATTTCCATTTTCAAGTGGTAAAAGACAATTTAGAAGAGGCAGTGTCGGAGGCTGAACTGTGTCCTCCCTGAATTCATATGCTGGTGCGAGACTTCAGTGCCTCAGAATGTGACTGTATTTGGAAACAGGGTCTTCAAAGATCCTATTTAAAGAGGCAATTAAGTTAAAATGAGGTCACAGGGTGGGCTGTCATCCAATGTGACTGTGATGAGGACACAGACGCACGGAGGGACGACCGGGTGAGGACGCAGGGAGCAGACGGCCGTCTGCGAGTCGGAAGACAGGCGTCAGAAGAAACCAACCCTTCCAACACCTTGATCTCAGATGTCCAGCCTCCAGAATGGTGATAAAAATAAATTTATGTTGTTTAAGCTGCCCTTTCAGTGGTGCTTTGCTCTGGTAGCCCCAGCAAATTTATAGAGGCGGTACATCAAAGACTTCAAAATAATGAACTTGACCTGAATTCCAGCTGCACCACTTGCTAGGTATGTGACCTGAAACAGCTTCACTTTTCCTCCTTAGCTTTAGTTTAGTTACGTTACTATCTATATAAGGGGGATAATGTGAGTACCTGTCTCCGGTGGTGGTTGTAAGGAATAAGTAAGATAATCCATGTGAGATGCATGGCCCAGAGTGAATAAAGGACCCTAGTGACCACAGGAGAGCCCTGTCCTTGGCGGCATGTAGCCCTACTAAGCTCAGGCCAAACTACTGCTGACCCATTCAAGGCACAGCTGCAAACATGACAGAGGGGCCTCTGGCCTCTAGGAGGCTTAAGAGCTCGGCACATGGTTCATTCTATTCCTGACAAATATTTGACACAGAAGCCGTCTTTGACACAAAAGAGTACAAGAGGCAGGTCCTCACTGTTCTTTAACCTATTCAACGACCATTTGCCAACTGTATTCCCAGTACTTTTCTGGACACTGGGCATGGTTGTCAGAGACACTCACCAGCTCCTGCCCCTCATGGGGCTTCCATTACAGTAGGACATGAACAATTAGCAAAGACGCCCATAAATGAACAAGATAGTTGCACATAGCAGTAAAAGTAGGATAGCAGCTTTATTGATAATCACCAGAGACGAGAAAAACCCACAAGCCCTTCAGCTGCTGGCTGGGTGAACAAACCGTGTGTCTCCACAGAGGAATACTACTTGGCCATAAAGAGGAGGCAACTGTTGAAAAACTGAAAAACACAACATCCTGGACCAATCAAAGTCCCTCTACTGAATAATAGAAGCCATGGTCAGAGATTACAGCCTGGCGCTTCTGACAGCCCTCTAAGACAACCAGAGGTAGGACCAAGACCCTTGCTGGAGGCCTATCACAGCCCCCCACAAACCCTCCTCCCTCCTGGCACAAAGGCCACAAAGGGCCTAGCTAAACCTGTCCCACAACTTCACCCCAAGAGACCCTTCCCCACGAAAATCCTCCAACAAGCAGGACCCCGTCTTTGGCCTGACCAGGCAGGTCCCTGTCCTGGCCTGAACCCCTCCATTCTCTGGTTTGGTCTCTGGTTTCATCTCTGGGTATGCTGCCACCACCAACCTTTCAATGCTCAGCTCTTGGCTTCCCCGCTCAACCCACGGCTATTGCTGCAGCCCCCTCCACCAGGAGGGGGAGCCAGGACACACACTTGACCACTACTTCCTCTATTTTTATCCCTCTCCTTCCTGGGGCACCACCCTTCTTGTCCACCACTATGGACTGCTTTATGCTGGGGTTTCTGGTCCTCAGCATCACTGACGTTCTGGGACAGGCAATTCTTTGTAGGGTGGAAGCTGTCCTGTGAATTGTAGGGTACTTAGCAGCATCCCTGCCCAACACCCTCTAGATGCCAATTGCACCTAGTACTTGTCACACTAGAAGTGTCTCCAGATATTTAACGTCCTCTGGTGGGCAAAGTGGCTCTGATACTGTCCTGGCTAGGACCACTGGTCACCACCTCTGCCTCCTTCCTAAGGTGACATTCATCCTCCCCACTCCCCGGCAGCAGTGATAGCAGAACACCTTTGCAGGAGTAACATTTTTAGGGGAGGAGATCGAAAATAACCTTCCTTTACTGTTTTCTAAATATTATTTGATGTTTGCCCAATCCTGCAAACAGCACTGTGAGATGGTTATTATTCAGTCCAGATCTTCAAAGGAGGAAACTGACCATGATAGTGCAAATAACTTGGCTATAGGGAGAGCAGAGAGTGTCAGGGGGCTTGTACTTCTGTGGGGAAGCTCAGGCCCTACCCACCATGTGCAGCTGGAGACCAGCCCCTGCTGGTGGAGACCAGCCCCTGTAGTGGTCCTGCTTGCAGCATTGTTTCTGGCCTGCTGCTTATTTGGGGAAAGTAATCTGATTCTGTTATTTGTTTTTGCATTTACAATTTCTCTTCAAGCTCAATTTAGGTCTACCTGAATTAAAATATTACTTCAATCTGGCCCCCAAAACCAAACCAAAATTCTGACGTAGTACATAACGACAGCAGACTGACACATCGCAATCTCTTGACTAATAACGTGGACAGACCATCAGTTCTTTCACTAATGGTGAGTCTGACACCCTCAGAGCATAAGTTAAGTTACTCCTGTTAAAATAATTAACTGGGGAGTCACTGAGCTGAGACAGTCACAGTTCACTGGGGTTCATGTGTAAACAAACCAAAGCCAATTCCATGCAAACAGTAAAACAACACTTCAGCTTAACTAATCAGAAACCTCCCAGTAACCTCTACATAAGGACTTTCCACTTGAGCAGTCAATCGTATTTTCTTCGTGTTGCTTCCACAAACACTTTATAAAAGTTCCTCTCCCGACCATCCCTCAACCCCATCACACAGGGGGCCTCTGACCGCTTGAGCCCTGGGGCTGCTTATTTCATGTACAGCTGAATATGCAAATGAAGTTCCTTAAAATGTTAATGTGCCTGAGTTTGTCTACTCTAGAAATTTTAGCCATCTTTTTTTTTTCCTAGGTCCTAAAAGTGCTCAGGGACAGTATGGGGGGCATATCCCCCAGCCAGGGGAACCCAGAGCCCAGATGGGGAGCTGGCTTGGGGGGAGACCCAGTGATTCTAATGTATTCGTCATGCAGTGTCTCCCAAATGACTGGAAATCACAGCTCTATCTTAAGCCTTTCATTTCGCAGAGGGAGGAAAGGAGTCTTTCAAAGGGAAAGCAATAAGCCTATGAGAGTGGGTAGAGGAAGCCCAGCCTTTTGACACCCACATGCTTCTCCTGCCAGACACCGTGCTTCCAACACCACTCTTACTATTGAAGTTGAACAACGTGAAATGACCAATTTTTATAGATTTGTTTTCCTCCAAAAATGGCAACTTCACATGGTTCCACCTAACAGGAAGAAATGGAAAGACCAAGTAGTAAATAATTTACAGCGCAGGTCACTCCGACATTGTAGATGATATTGCAGGCGTATCCCAGCTGCGCAGGACGTTGGACAGGGCATCTAATGACTAGAGCCAATTTCCATAAAACTAAATAGTCGCAGTGGCTGCCTGCTAGAATAATTCATCCCAGGTACAACGCCGCAAAGATAAGTACAAACCCAGGACACCTGCCCACAAAGTCATCAGCCACGTAAGTAAAAAAGATATCAGCTCCTATAACTGCTTGTAAAATCCAAGAAGGGGCCAAGCAAGAACCAGGGAAATGTTTGGTGATTCTTCCAAAATTCTCATCATTCTGAATATACTTTCAGGCCTGTCCATTCCCCTCCCATCTGTCCAGACAGAGGCCTGCACCCCTGTCATTGCAGGTACTTTGCCCAATCCTTCTTTCCAGGGAGAGCAGCTGCTCCTCAGCCTGTGTCCCAGCTGCACAGAATGTCTTTTCTGTCACATTGTATTGGAATTACTTCTTCAGCTGTTGGTCTTCTTTTCCCCACTGCAGGGTGAGCTCTTCAAAAGCAGAACTCATCATACTAATTTACTTATACTGAAGAACATAGCACAATATGCAATACTATAGTAACATATGTTATTAACAATATTAACACATAATAGTCTACCATAAAATCATAAGAAAAAATTCAAGGCCTATTTTTAAATTTTGAATTTAAAATAACGCTGTGTTATAGCTTCATTTTCTCTGAAATTCCTAAAATAGCCAAGACCCCAAAAAGCCTAACATGCTAGGGAGATTGGCTTAGCAGTAGTAAGGCTCCAGGCCTGGGATAGTGGCCATGGGGCTGGAGTCCCCACCTGTCAGAAAGGCTGACACTGAGTATAGGTTTATGCCATTCCATTAAGAGAGTCCGGACTTTTAGCCAATACACGAGCTGGTGGGATTGAACCCTGCCCAAGGCAGCTAAACAACAATGACAACTGCAACAACAACAACAACAAAAATGGTCCCGTTCAAGGTACCTGCAGGCTCACAAGCCACCAGCCATCAAGAAAAGAAGATACAACTCCATCACTTAACCCTGCTGGTAAACCCTGTAGTAAACAGACAGGCAGAGAGAACAGTACAGGAAAGAGAGACAGACAGAGCCACACCGGGTCTCAGCTCCTCTGCGGAATCTCTGTTTTGGCCTCTTGCTTTGACCGGCTTCTCAAGTGGCCAAGCTAACCCTCACTGTCAGTTCAGAAGCATCACTTAGCAGACCTGTTAACACATCGGTCTGTACCCGTGCCTGTCTGCCTCCTTCATAGTCGCCAGATGCACCAAGCAAAACAGATACGCGTGTGTTCTCAAAGTTTGCCTGGAACGGTTCCAAGCAGGCCTCCTCTCTGTCTAATTGCCCTCGACTTTCAGTATTAGAGCTCTGTAAGTTCATTGCATCAGTTATTCTAAATAACACCCCCGGCCTCCTTCATGTCCTCTAAAAGAAGGACTCAGCAAATCCACATTTAACAACAGAAAAGAAAAAAAGACTCGTGCCAAAATGAACTGTAATTAACACAGAACGCTTTTATGTAATCCAAGGCATGTAATAATTATGCTAAATATTTTAAAAGGTATCTTCCTGGTAAAACGCATGTATGTTCTATAGTACAATTCATTTTAACTTACCTTTTGAATGACCTTATTAATCTTGGGAGTATTTGGTGTGTACAGGATTTTTCCATGTAATACAGGTTTCAGAAAGGACCACACCAAGGCACCATTTGGAAACTGTAGAATTTCCTGATAAAGTTTTAAGCAAAATGGTGCTATCATAAAAAGAAAGAAAAGAAGTATTACAGAATGCCAAAGTTAATAGGAAGCATACTTGCAATACCTGGTTTTCAATGAGTAACTTAGATCTATTTTTTTCCTGACTTAACTCTTAACTTGGGAAGTAAACCAAGGATGTTTTTTCTTGTTTCAATTTTCAGAAGTTCTTATCTCATAAGAAACTTCACGTTACTGTGTTCATTTCAGTGACTTCAAAGAAAGAAAAGCATGACTCACATGTTCAAACAAAGATGTCAGTAAGAGGACTAAATGATAACATAGACATTTGAAAATGAAAATGGTAAACAAATAAATTTGATTTTTAACCAAGAAATTGTTATGTCAAGAGTCACAATAGTGGGACCAGAATTAAGTTTTTTAGTGAAATTAGCTTTACAAGTTACTTTGATACACAGCTATATTGAAGAAAATTTGGTAGTAAGTTCACTAGGAATAACTTTCGAGCCTTCTACTTGTGATAAGCAGTTGCTTTATTTTCACTCAAACAGTTCCTCTCGGTACCTCTCATAATTGTCGTGATGCTAGTTTGTTTCAGTTAAATATTAGGTCCAGTAGGTACCTGATGAAGATAGAGCTTTCATCTCTGTAATGATTAGGACCAAGTATGAGGTTTTAAGCGAGTGAGGAATACTTCAGTATAACTAGTTCTTTACTCATAAAGAGAACATTTAAAATGAAAATACTTTGTTAGCTTTGATATCACGCCACATAATACTCAAGGTAGGAAGCGTACTGTTGTGATGATTTTAACTGTTAACATCATCTTTCCCAATTCTCCATGTAGAAAGAAAAAAAGTTATTTTTATTTGATAAGTACAACAAAATTGATAGAAACAATTTAAAATATACATCAGGAGCATGACTACACATTGAATTTTTAAAGCATTAATTGCAGAGGTGACTCTTACTGTAATTTAACAACTTAACTCTTTAAATTGCAAGCTTAATATAGACAGTAGATATTTTATTGAAAAAAGATATAATCATCATATTTACAGAACTAAAAATTTTGGAATCCTGACATCTGCCATTTGTGAGCTGTGTGAACTTGGGAAAGTCACTTAATCTTTTTCTGAGTTGCTATCATGTCACCGGGAAAATGAGATACTAATATTATCTGTCAAATGTATTGCAACCATTTGAAATGACAGTTATGAGAGAAGCAGTAAAAACTGATCCTTATTGCTAGTTGAATGGCTGGATGGGTGGAAGGGCAGATGGATGAACAGATAGATGAATGGGTGATTGGATTATATGCACAAATCAATAATCTTCAAGAATCCCAAAAGCAAAAAAAGAAGATAAAATGAGCACTAGAAAAACAAAAATTAAATATTAGTAGTCTCAATGTGTGTTTATACTACCAAATTCCCTGATACTTGACAGTATCCAGATTATCTACCAGCGAGTGACAGGCTGCCTCTCAGGTAGCCCTAGGACATGGCTACCCAGCTACGCCTCCCATACCTCCAACTCTTGGAGAATCCTGTGCTCCTCAGTCACACCAGCACTTTCCCCAGTCCCACCAACACCTCTGTCTTCAGTTCCATTCCAGACACAAAGTGTGTAAAGATGTATCTTGGGTGTAGCAGGAAAAATTCTGAAACAGTTCCTGGAGTTTATGCCTGAAGTGCAGACAGAGCCTGTGAATGTGGGGATGCCACACCCATGATTAGGGTTTACAGCCAAGGTGAAAGCATACTGAAGATGTGAATAAGGTCCCTTATCTGGTTTCCTTGAAGTTAACCAAAGGGCTGAGTGATCAGATAAACCAGGAGTCCTCAAACTACGGTCCGTGGGCCACATGTGGCCCGCCAAAGACTTTTATCTGGCCTGCAGGGTGTTTTTGCCTCCGCTGCCTGCCTGTCCTGTTTAGCAGCGGACTCATCCCAGGCCCACAAAATCTGTTAGCAGAAAAACCATGGGCTGCATTCCCAAACAAAACATGTGTGGATTCACTGGAAAAGTTGCAAAAGGAGTTCCAATTTAGATTTAAAGAGCTTCATCTCTATGAACAGGACATACAGCTTTTCCATAACCCATTTTCTATTGAGATTGAAAATGTAGACATCAGTTCCTGAAGTTGCCACCCTGGCCACCCCTCTGCCAGCTGTTCCTGTGCCACCTTGGGCCAGCCTCTCGGGCAGGTGGGAGCCAGGCCCTGATGGGTGCAGTGGGGGGCGGCCAAGCACTCCTGCAGCTCCGATTCCGGCTCTGCGAGGGTGGTGGCTTTCCCGGCTTCTCCACGGGGCTGGCCTGTGGCACCCAGATGCTCTAAGAATGTTTCCACTGTTGCTTAGAGGACACACACAGTGGGATTCAGAATTCCTGGTGAATTGCCTTTGTGAGAAGCTGGAAGTATTTCTTTAAATTCCTTCTCTTAGTTTTTCAAAGAAACATCAAGAAATCATGAACAACATTAGTAATGAAAAGTTTGACTACCACTTGCTTGATGAAGGTTTCACTGCCAAGGACAATCTGGACCAAAAAATCAATGAAGTTTCCTCTTCTGATGATAAGGACGCCTTCTATGTAGCAGACCTCGGAGATGTTCTGAAGAAACACCGAAGATGGCTAAAAGCTCTTCCTCATGTCACTCCCTTTTATGCAGTCAAATGTAATGACAGTAGAGCCATTGTGAAGACCCTCACTGCCATTGGGAGTGACTGTGTTAGCAGGATTTGACTGTGTTAGCAAGACTGAAATACAATTGGTGCAAAGTCTTGGGGTGCCTCCAGAGAGGATTATCTATGCAAATCCTTGCAAACAAGTGTCTCAAAATAAGTACGCTGCCAATAATGGGGTCAAGATGATGACTTTTGACAGTGAAGTTGAGTTGATGAAAGTTGCCAGAGGACATCCAAAGGCCAAGTTGGTTTTGCGGATTGCCACTGATGATTCCAAAGTTGTCTATCAACTCAGTGTTAAATTTGGTGCCATACTCAAAACCAGCAGACTTCTTTTGGAATGGGCAGAAGAGCTAAATATTGATGCCATTGGTGTCAGCTTCCACGCAGGAAGTGGCTGTACTGATCCTGAGACCTTTGTGCAGGCAATCTCTGATGCCCACTGTGTCTTTGACATGAGAGTTGAGGTTGGTTTCAGAATGTACCTGCTTGATATTGTTGGTGGCTTTCCTGAATCTGAGGATGTGAAGCTTAAATTTGAAGAGATCACTGGCGTAATCAACCCAGCATTGGACAAGTACTTTCCATCAGATTCTGGAGTGAGAATCATAGTTGAGCCAGGCAGATATTATATTGCATCAGCCTTCACACTTTCAGTTAATATCATTGCCAAAAAAAATTGTATTAAAGGAACAGATAGGCTCTGATGATGAAGATGAGTCCAGTGAACAAACCTTTATGTATTACATCAATGATGGAGTACATGGATCATTTAATTGCATCCTTTATGATCATGCTCATGTAAAGCCTCTTCTGCAAAAGAGACCTAAACCAGATGAGAAGTATTATTCATCCAGTATATGGGGACCACCATGCAATGGCCTTGACCAGATAGTTGAGCGCTGTGACCTGCCAGAAATGTATGTGGGCAACTGGATGCTCTTTGAAAACATGGGTACTTACACTATAGCAGCTGCTTCTACTTTCAATGGATTCCAGAGGCCAAGTATCTACTACGTGATGTCAGGACCCATGTGGCAACTCATGCAGCAAATCCAGAACCCCAACTACCTACCCGAAGTAGAAGAGCAGGATGTTGGCACTCTGCCTGTGTCTTGTGCTTGGGAAAGTGGAATGAAACGTCACCCAGCAACTTGTGCTTCAGCTAGTATTAATGTGTAGATAT